>JAOTQJ010059546.1:0-13881 GCA_025642045.1 Solanum sejunctum | reverse complement strand
CTATTATTTTTCAAAATCTTTCTCTACTATTCTACCTAGAAAGGCTTCGAGATAAGAGATTGAGAGCAGATCAAAGAAGTATTGAAGGTTTGAGATGACAAGGCTAAAGTTTGCGAGTCGACACAAGCCAACATCCCCTCCTGAACTAAAAAAGTTTTCTTTGAGCGCATGACTGGAGGCGTCATTTGACTCATTCCAAACATAAGCCAAAATATTTTCTCCCTATTTACTTTCTTAATATGCTACATGTTTTTTGTCTAATAAGGTTCCATTTTAAATCATTGCAGGTACTCTCGAGCTCCAGATCAAAAGACAAAGGAGGCCCCCATAGGGCAAAAAGGATAATTGCTTTTCATCAAAAATAATTCCACCAATTGGAGACCACCATCTAACTACATCGAATAAGCCATACAAAACGAAAATTGCCACCTAACTACATTGAAAAAAATTCTGCTAATTGGGAAATTACATCTAGTTGCGTCAAAATTCCATCGCTAGGAGGATGCATATTGCAAGCATTGTTCAAAACTCTGCAAATCAGAGACTATACATAGCAAAGACCATCCAAGCTATGCCAACTGGAGGATGTACATAGAAAATATTTTAATACCGATCAAATTCCACACACTATAGATGCTATTAAGACTCCAACAATTGGAGGATGTATATATGACAAACACCATCTAATCTCTGCTAATCGATGGTTATACGTAGCAATCACCTCTCAAACTCTACAATTTAGAGGTTGTATATATCGAACATCATCAAGATTTTGCCAATCGAAGCCTGTATATAAGCAAAATAAGTGACATTATACTAGTCAAGGACCAAAATATAGCAACACCATCAAAGGTACATCGATCAAGGGCGCACATATATAGGCGTTACCTTAAAATTGCCTTAACAAGTGGAGGCTTCACATTACAAGTTTTGTAACGTTGGATATAGGTGTTACCTTATAATTGTCTCGCCAAATGGAGGATTTACATTACATTTTTTGTAATGTCGGATACAGGCGTTACCTTACAATAGCCTTGCCAAGTGGAGGCTCTACATTATAAGTTTTGCAACGCTAGATATAGGCATTACCTTACAATCGCCTCGCCAAGAGGACACTTTATATTACAAGTTTTTGTAGTGCCGGATATAGGCATTACCTTACAATTACCTCGCGAAGTGGAGGGTCTACCTTATAAATTTTATAATGCCAAATACTGGCATTAATTTACAATTTCCTTGCCAAGTAAAGGCTCTACATTACAAGTTTTGCAATGTTGGATACAGGTGTTACCTTATAATTGCCTCACCAAGTAGAGGCTCTACATTACAAGTTTTGCAACATCGAATACAAGATTTACCTTACAATCTTCCTCGTCAAGTGGAGGCTCGACACTACAAGTTTTGTAAGATCGAATACAGGCGTTACCTTACAATCGCTTTGCCAAGTGGAGACCTTACATTAAAAGTTTTACAACACTGGATACAGGTGTTGCTTTACAATTGCCTCTCCAAGTGCAGGCTTGACATTACAAATTTCACCACCAGATCCAGGATTTACTTTACAATAGCTTTGCTAAGAGGAGGCTTTATATTATAAGTTTCACCGCCAGATATAGCTGTTACCTTACAATAGCCTCGCCAAGTGGAGGCTATACAAGCTTTATACCACCAGATACAGGCATGGCATTACAAATACCCCACATATCAGAGGCTTTACATTATAAGTTTTGACTCACCACATGAAGGCGTTACATTACAACAGCTTCGCCAAGTAGAGGCCTTTACATTACAAGCTACTTTTGAGACACAAGACAAAGACATCAATGATCATTTGAATATCTACACTCTACTATTTACATTATTACTTGCATTTATAATTTTGAACCACAACAGGTACTTTTGACTCTTTTACCTATTTTGCAGGACAACACATCACAACGTGGAACTCCATCTTAGCAGCAAACTAGGGCAATCTAGTGGAATGCCAAGCATCCCTAGCTACGTCAAGGATTCGCTTTCAGAATTCAACTTGACTTAATTTTTAGAAATACAACTTCAACTCTTTGTCTAACTTTCATGGCTCAGTATTACCAATACTTGATACTATGTATTTCTTTTACTCTCTATCATGAGTTTCTAGTAGAATTCTCTATAGAGTGCCTCTCTGTCTCTCAATTACCTATTCGAACTACCCCAGACCTGATTCTGTGTCTCGACATTGTAAGCTGCCTTTAGCTTGAGTATGGTAGTTTTCTTTCTTTGTACTCCATCACCTAAGAAAACTCAGTATTGCCATAATTTGACACTAGGGAAAATTTTGAATTCGATCAAAATTTGCTGTAGTTTTGCCCTCTCGAACTATGTATGGCCTAATTTCTCATGAAACCTAAGATATGTAGGCAAATCAAAAACTAGAGTTAGGCCATAACTACATAAAAATGTTAAGATGTTGCCCAAAAATTGTTTTGGGGTAGCCAAAATTGGATTGTGTCAGTATTTCTTTGTCCACGTCTTCATTATTCACCATCATGGACAAAGAAAGGGGCAAGCTATTGACACCTAATTCTGAATCACCATATTATCATGCCCCAAGTCCCATTAGGGCGGACTGACACTCATTGCCAACAAGTCCTGGTAGAACCAACCTATATCTATGTGCTTTCTATACATATTATAAGGGGTTTGTACCTTCAACATGCCTTTAAGAAAATAAACAGTAATAATGTGCCAAAAGAAAATACATATTGTTAGGTTATTGGGGCCACAGTGTCTAGGGTATAAGACATGACCACACTTTAATTTATATAGTCTACAAAGCCTCTAGATAAGGAAAAAAATCTAATAAGGGTCGGGACAGGCCTCGCCTTGACTAACTCTACAATACAAATATATAAGCTCTAGACACACACTAAGTCCTAAAGCAACCTAGAGCTTAATAACAGTAGTTGGATATCTTGTTCTATACTGGGAGATCTATTAGAACCTATACCTGTAGCATAAAATGCAGGTCCCCCATGAGGGATATTAGTTTAAGATAATGTACTAAATATATAAGGCAGAAAATACTGTATATGAAGTAACAACTCAAATAAAAGTATGCACTGGTATAGGATATGAAACCATCTTTGGTTATACTTCGGGACCATGTACTTTATCTTCTTTATATTACTTTACCTATATTGTATAATCTGTGCACAACATGTAATACTAATGACTAGCTGATCAGTGGTAAAACTGTATCGGGATCGTTCCTAGCTAGATTCTTCCTTAACCCCTTGGTCTACCACCTGTGATAGGATCGTCCCTTGCTAGGTGATTCTTCCACTCCTCGGGCTACCGCCCATCAGTAAACAATATACTTTATCTTTTAGTTACCTTTGAGATGATTCTTTTGGTGGTCATAATATTGGAGCTACAGGATTGTAGATATAGCATGTGATATGTAAATAATCATACAGGATAATATGACAACGAAAAAAGTACGTTACACAAATAATGAAATGCTTATTAGATGCAACAACTCGTGAACTTTATTTAGCAACAAGAACCAATGTAACTTGGTATCCACATGTGTATGCTGATCTAAAAGTGACAATCTATGTGAGCATATAACCATATAAAAGAGTGTAGACATAGTTAATAGTTGTGTCGGAGTTGGTAAGTGCCTTTATTTGCTAAGGAAGGATCTATGTTTCATGCTAAATAATACGAAATCAAGTAGCCTTATATACCTCATTGTATGACCTCGTTACTACCTCAAGATAACCTTGCCTTCCTCCAAATATTTATCTACAACATAGTAGGTAATTAAAATAGCATTACGAGCCAATAGATACATTTTGGTAACCCAATCGTATAAAAAACAACACACGGCAGCAAGCGGGTATTTATAAACCCGAGCGTATTCTTTCAACCATTTCTCCCCTAATCATATTTTCTAATACACATTTACATGTACACATCATGTGCAGCCTGCTTTAGTGCCACAATAGTCTTACAATATCCCACAAGCACAAGATATAAAAATTCTACATAACCTACAAATGGACTACATAACGTTACGTCCCTTTGCCCCATTTTGACGCCGACAATTCCAAAGCCATTGAAACTTTAACCAAAATGTTCTAAACACATATATAATAAAAATAGAATTGAACTATTCTCAAAATACTAACAAATCAGTCATTAAGGATGTGAGGAAATAGCCTTCCATCCAACAGTCCACAAGTTCATACTAAGAACACAATTGTGATATCATATAAGGACTCACTTTTGTGGACTGTAAAAGTGGTGAAACAGCCTGGTTACATTACTGTAAAACTAACCTTTCTTAAATACACAAGTATTACTTCATAATATAGCCAACCAAGAAGAGAAAAGCCTCTTGAACAACAAGACAAATTCACAACAATCCGTAGGACACATGCTGTCCAGAATTTTCAGCATATACATAGCCAACATAGTGTCTTGTTTTTCATGAAAATACCTTATTAAACACACTAATATAATCACTTACATTTACCTTTAAGGTTTAGGTACTCCTTAAGAACCCTAAAAGAGTCATTTAGATGCTTTACAAAGTCAAGAAAAGTTTAGAGAAAACTTGGAGAATAATCTCATTTTTTTTGTGTTGGTCAAGTTGAAAATGACTTATGGGAGCTGCTTTAAACCTTTTTTAAAGGGGAGCTTTGTTCTAATTACTTAGGAATTTTTAGCCTTTCATTACCAAGCTAGTGATGCAGCTCCTTGCATCTTTCACTTAGGCCTTAAGGGGCTCCAAATTGACTGGCCTATGCTGCCCATTTTTCAGCTTTCTTCTTATTTAGTTTGGGCCTAATTTATCACAGACATTGTGATGTCTTTGGGCTCCTTTTAATATTCTCCTTGGTCTGAACATCTAGTCAATTTATGATGCTAAATGGTGGGCTAAAATAACACCCTTAACACGGACTTTATTCATAATCGAACTTGGATAAATCCAACGTTGGGCCTCGTCTCTGTTTAGTTAGCAAATTTAATCTAAGAAAGTAGGTGACTCACCTGCTAACTTATTAATTCCGACAAGAACCTCAATTCTCTCACTTTGTTTAGGGTCATGATCTTCTCAATTTGACTTAAAACATGTATACACTTGACCCTCTTAAGCCTTAGATGCACATATCGCCCATTAAAACAAGATTCAAGTACTTTTAAAAGTTGACGCTAATTTGACCAAACCATATCATGTTTTATTTACATAGTACTAGTACATGTAAAATGTGAAGCGCTATGTCCTACCCCCCTTAGGAACATTTATCCTCGAATGTTGTCACAATTACATAGTGTAACCAAGTTCAACCTAATAAGCTTTCAAACACACATACCTATTAAGGCTCCCAATTCTATATGTTGGAATTCCTCTTTACCTTAAAATAAGTAAGGGTATTTTGATTTCATCATATCCTTGGCCTCACATGTTATTTCTTTGGCTTGCTGGTTTTTCCAAAGTACTTTAATGAAGGTATTTCAGTATTCCTTTTAGTTTCTTAACTTGACGATCTAACAGCAACAGGTATCTCTTCATAGGTGAGATCTTCTGTAACCTGCACACACTCAATAGGAGTAATAGAGGATGGGTCATCTATGCATTTTTGAAGCATTGAGAAATGAAAAACTGGATGAACTATTAAAAGCTCTTGGGGTAGTTCTAGTTCATATGTAACCTGCCCGAACCTCTTAATAATTTTATATGTCCCTATGTAACGTGGGTTCAATTTTCCTTTCTTACCAAACCTCATAACCCCTTTCATTGGAGATACCTTTAAAAGCACCCAATCCCCTACTGAGAATTCCAGTCCTCTCCTCCTAGCATCTGCATATGATTTGTGATGACTTTGAGTTATTTTTACTCGTTGTTGTATTACCTTAACTTTATTCATGGATTGTTGTACTAGATCTGGCCCAAGCAAGGTGGTTTTACCCACTTCAAACAATCCAATTGGTGACCTACTTTTCCTTCCATACAAATCTTCATAAGGTGCCATCATGATACTTGAATGGTAGCTATTATTGTAGGCAAATTCTATAAGTGGCAAATGGTCCACCCAACTACCTTTAAAATCCAATGCACAATCTCGCAACATATCTTCAAGTGTCTGAATGGTGCATTCTACTGACCATCTGTTTGAGGATGGAAAGTTGTACTCAAATTCACTTGTGTCCCTAAACTATTTTGGAAGGACTTCCAAAACTCTAAAGTGAATTGAGCTCCTCGGTCAGATATAATGGAGATTAAGGCTCCATATATCCTGACTATCTCTTTAAGGTATAATTGGCATATTCTTCAGCTGTATAATCACTCTTGACTGGTGAGAAGTGTGCTGACTTTGTGAGTTTGTCGACTATTACCCATATGGAGTCAAACTTCTGAAATGAACGAGGTAACCCGGTAAAGAAATCCATATTGATCATGTCCCACTTTCATGTTAGAAGTTCTATACACTGTATATAACCTCCTAGCTTTTGGCAATTTGGACATTGAGCCACAAATTCTACATGGTCCTTTTTCATGCCTCCCCACCAAAACATTTCTTTCAGGTGATGGTACCTCTTAGTTGATCCTGGATGGATGGAATATCGGGAATGATGGGCTTCTTCCGTTATCCTCTTTCTTAATCCATTAATATCAGGCATATATAATCTATTTTGGTAGTAAAGTACTCCATTTAGTGTAAGGTCAAATCCCTTTATTGTACCCTGACTCACCTTGTCTTTAAGTCGTCATAAAATAGGATCCTCAAACTGTTTTGCTTTCACCTCCATTACCAATGAATACACTACTCAATTATGTACAATAACCCCTTTCTTGGTGTTTCAAGAAGGCAAACTCCTAAACTGTCTAGTTGTCATAGATCCATAGCCAGTCCTTGACTTACCATGGCTTGTTCACCAGTATTCATAATTGTCCTATGATTCAAAGCATCGACTACCATATTTGCCTTCCTCGTATGGTATAGTATATCAACATCATAATCCTTTATTAGCTCTAGCCATCTCCGCTATCTTAAATTTAGGCCTTTTTGCGTAAAGATGTATTACTGGCTCTTATGATTAGTATATATCAATGTGAACCCCATACAAATAGTGGCTCCATATTTTCAAAGCAAATACAACTACTGCTAACTCAAGATCATAAGTTGGGTAATTTTTCTTATGTGTTTATAGTTGTCAAGATGCATAAGTAATTACCCTACCATGTGTGTCAATACACACCTTAAGCCAACTCCTGAAGCATAAAAATACACTGCATACCCTTCGGTCCCTTCTAGAACTACTAACACAGGTGCAGAAGTTAGCTTATTTTTCAGCTCCTAGAAGCGCCTTTCACATGCATCATTCCATTAGTACTAGTTGATTTATGTGTCAATTTTGTTAGAGGTGCAGAAATAGAAGAAAAACCTTTAACAAACCTTTGTAAGAACTTGCCAACCCTAAGAAACTCTGAACTTCTGTGGGTATTGTTGGTCTTGGACAATCTTTCACAGAAGCTATCTTTTGTGAATCAACCCTTATTCCCTCACCGAACATAATATGACCCAGGAATGCCACCGATTTTAGCCAAAATTCACATTTAGAAAACTTGGCATACAACTATCGATCACGAAGAACCTGTAACACTTGTCAGAAGTCCTTTGCGTGGTCCTCTTCTAATCTTAAGTATACCAAAATATCATTTATAGATACTATCATGAACATATCCAAATATGGCTTGAATATCCTATTCATCAAATCCATAAAAACTGTTGGTGCATTTGTTAGCCCAAATGACATAACAAGACATTCAAAGTGACCATAGCGTGTTCTGAAAGCAGTCTTAGGTATATCTTTGTCCTTCACCCTCACTTGGTGATAACCTGATCTGAAATAAATTTTTAAAAAGCATTTGGCACCCTGTAACTGGTCAAATAAATCATCAATCCTGGGGAGGATGTATTTATTTTTAATTGTTATCCTATTCAATTATCGATAGTCGATACTTATTCACAAGGTACCATCCTTTTTGCGTACAAATAACACTGGTACACCCCAAGGAGATACACTAGGTCTTATAAAACCCTTCTCCAATAAGTCTTTTAACTACTCTTTTAATTAACGCAATTCTGCTAGGGCTATTCTATATGGAGGGATAGAAATAGGTTGAGTGCCTAGAAGTAAGTCAATACCAAAATCTACTTCTCGTTCTGGAGGTAAACCTAGAAGTTTTTCAGGGAACACATCAACAAATTTATTCACTCCTGGAAATGTTTGAAAATTTGGTGATTCTACCTCCATATCCCTCACTCTAACTAAATTATATATATACCCCTTATACACTATATTCCTGTCCTTAAAATAAGAGATAAACTTACGCTTTGGCACCCCAATATTACCTTCCTATTTAAGAGCTATGTCATTTGGAAAATGAAGTACACTCTCTTAGTTTGACAATCCATGGTGGCATAGCAAGAAACTAACTAATCCATACCGATTATAACATTGAATTCCTCCATTTCTAGCTCAATAAGGTCAACCAATATGTCACAATCACAAATAGTTACTACAAAGTCATAATAAACACTTCTAGCCATAATAGATTCACCGATTGGTGTAGACACTTCAAATAGTGTGTTCAATAATTTGGGTATTCTCTTAAGCTCCACAACAACTAATGTGGTGATGTATGATAGTGTAGAACCAGGGTCAATTAATGCATATACATTATGTGAAAAGATGAACAATGTATTTGTGACCACATCAGGTGAAGCTTCTAAGTTTTGCCGAAACCCTAGAGCATAAGTGCTATTCTAAACTCTGCTAGAGCTAGATGCCCCTCTGACACCTCTACCACGATCCATAGGTGCTTGTTGACCCCTCCCTAATAGAGGAACTGATGATGATGATGCAACAGCTGACCTAGTAGATTGTGCTATATCAACCATACGCCTCCTCGGGCAATCTTTTATCATATTCCCTGGTGCACCACGCCAATAAAAAATACCTGTCCTAACACGACATATATTTTTTCATTCTTTCACACTGTTTACATGGCTACCTACTAGTCATTGATTGGCCTGCCAAATATCCTGTTATCCATATACCTTGTACCTCACCTTATTGACCAAACTGATTTCTCCTAGACCCCTGAATTTATGGTGGAGCATTGGCTACAGAGTAGGAGTATGATGGACTATGCGGTCTAGTAGAAAATTGAGGGCTAAGCTCACCTTGGGGCGGTGTAAATTGTCTTGTAGATCTGGCCCTCTTGGATTGCACCCATTATAACTCTTGTGTCCTTCTCCTTTGCCTCTGATCCTCCAATTTTTTGCAAAAGCTTGCATTCTCGCTATATCCAACTCTTTATTCAATTAAACAATGGTACAGTCTCTGACCAGATATGTATCCAGTGTATCCACATATCGATGAATCCTATTTGCCATGGTAGCAACTACGTTAGGAGCATACCTGGCTAGCGATTTAAATTAGAGGCTATACTCTCTAACGTTTATATTCCCTTGGTGGAGATTCAAAAGTTGACCTTCACAGGACTCTCGGATCTTTAATGGCAAGTAATGGTCAAGAAATGCCTCTTTGAACTCCTTCCAAGTGGTTAGGGGAGCATCTATATCTTTGGATTGCCTCCAAGCTTTATACCATAATATATCCACACCCTTCAACCTATATGTCGCTAACTCGACAGCTTCTGTACCACACACATGCATAACATCTTAAGTATGCTGAATCTGATCAGTAAAGTACTAGGGATCTTCATTAGGATCTGACCCAATGAAGAATGGAGGGCCCAAATTAAGGAAATCATGTATCCTCGTGCAAGCTACCCTATTCGCACCACCTGCACCTATAATAGGGACTTCCTGTGTTTGGCCTTGGCCAGCAACTATACGAGTCAATAGTTGGACTGCATTTCTCAGATCCTGCATGGTAGCATCAATGGGTGGTTCTAGGGAATTTTACTACTTCCGGGTTCATCAGGAGCTGGAGGGGTTGGAGAAGTATCTGATAGAGACTCATTTCGAGCCTCATTTAGTTGTCTCACATGACTGGGTATACCAACCACCACTTCTACTTCTTTCCCTTTACCTTTGTTCTTCCTGGTTTCAGGCATACTTGCTCACTGTACAAAATAATTTAGTGGTTAGGCACAATCCACCTATTACACTTAGCTCTACGGCATGATCGAAAGAACGAAACAAAACTAACAACTCCTAAATGCCACGTAGCCTCATGCTTATAAATATGGTGCATAACACATCGATAAACAAGACTTTACATAAACACGACTTTGTATACTCCCTAGGATGACCCACTCTGATAGCACTTCTGTCATGCCCCAAGTCCCATTAGGACAGACTGACACCCATTGCCAACAAGGCCTACCTTCAAAATTAGGGTAGACTGGCACCCATTGCCAACATGGCCTACCCATTGCACTTTTGTGTTTTCTATACATATTATAAGGGGTTTCTACCTTCAACGTGCCTTTAAGAAAATAAACAGTAATAACATGCCAAAAGGAAATGTATATGATTAGGCTATTGGGCCATAGTTTGTAGGGTACGAGACATGATCACACTTTAATTTACATGGTCTACAAAGCCTCTTGATAAGGAAAAGCATCTAATAAGGGTCGGGACAGGCCCTGCCTCAACTAACTGTACAATACAAATATATAAACTCTAGACATACACAAAGCGCCAAAGCAACCTGGAGCTTAGTAATAGAAGCTAGATATCTTGTACTCTATTGGGGAAATCTACTAGCACCTGTACCTGCAGCATAAAATGCAGGTCTCCCATAAGGGATGTTAGTATGAGATAATTTACTAAATATGTAAGGTAGGAAATACTTTATATGATGTAACACCTCAAATGAAACTATGCATTGGTATAGGAAAAGAGACCACCTTTGGGATCCTGTACTTTATGTTCTTTATATTACTTTATGTTTACTGTATAATCTGTGCATAGCATGTATTACTAATGACCAGCTGATCAGTGGTAAAACTATTTCGGGATCATCCCTGCTAGGTTCTTCCTTAACCTCTCGGGCTACCACTCGTGATAGGATCATCCCTGGCTAGGTGATTCTTCCAACCCTCGGGCTACCACCCATCAGTAAATAATATACTTTATCTTTCAATTACCTTTGAGATGATTATTTTGGTGGTTATAATATTTGAGTTGTAGGACTGTAGATGTAGCATGTGACATGTAAATAATCATACAGGATAATATGACAATGAAAAGAGTACGTTACACAAATAATAAAATGTGTATAAGATGCAACAACTTGTGAACTTTATTTATCAACAAGAAACCATGTAACTTGGTATCTACATGCGTATGCTGATTTGAAAGTGATAATGTACGGGAGCATGTAAACATATGAAAGAGTGTAGACATAGTTAATAGTTGTGTCGGAGTTGGTAAGTGCATTTATGTGCCAAGGAAGGATCTATGTTTCATGCTAAACAATACGAAATCAAGTAATCTTACATACCTCATTCTATGACCTTGTTAGTACCTTGATATAACCTTTCCTTCCTCCAAATATAACATAGTAGGTGATAAAACTAGCATTAGTAGCCAATAGATACATCTTGGAAGCCAATCACATAAACAAATAACACACGGGCAACAAGCGGGTATTTACAAACTCTGAGCGTATTCTTTCAACCTTCCCTCCCCTAATCATATTTTCTAATACACATTTGCATGTACACATCATGTGCAGCCTATTTTAGTACCACAACAGTCTTACAATATCCCACAAGCACAACACATAATAATTCTATACAACCTATAAATGGACAGTACAACGTTACATCCCTTTGCCCCATTTGGACGTCGACAATTCCAAACCCGTTCCAACTTTAACTAAACTGTTCTCAACATATATATATATATATATATATCCTTAAAACAGTATCAGAACACTAACAAATCAGTCATTAAGGACGTGAGGTACTAGCCTTCCATATAACAAACCCACAAGTTCATACTAAGAATATAATTGCAATATTATATAAGGACTCACTTTTGTTGACTGTAAAAGTGGTGAAGCAGCCTGGTTACATTACTATAAAACTAATATTATTTAAATAAACAAGTATTACATCATAATACAGCCAACCAAGAAGAGAAAAGCCTCTTGAACAACAAGACAAATTCACAACAATCCTTAGGACACATGTTGTCCAGAATTTTTTGCATATAACTAACCAACATAGTCTCTTGTTTTTCATGAAGAAACATTATTAAAGACACAACTATAATCACTTAAATTTACCTTCAAGGTTGAGGACCTCCTTAAGAACCCTAAAAGAGTCATTTGGTTGCTTTACAAAGTCAAGAAAAGTTGAGAGAAAACTTGGAGAATAATCTCATTTTTTTGTGTTGGTCAAGTTGAAAATGACTTATGGGAGCTGCTTTAAACCCTTTTTAAAAGGGAGCTTTGTCCGAATTACTAAGGGATTTTTAGCCTAACATTACCAGGCTGGTGATGCAGCTCCTTACCTCTTTCACTTTGGCCATAAGAGGCTCCAAATTGATGGGCCTTTGCTGTCCATTTTTCAGCTTTATTCTTAATTAGTTTAGGCCTAATTTATCAAAAACATTGTGATGTCTTTGGGACCCTTTTAATATCCTCCTTCGTCTGAACATATAGTCCATTTATGATGCTAAAACTTAGGCTAAAGTTATACCCTTAACATGGACTTTATTCATAACCGGACTTGGACAAATCCAACGGTGGGCATCGTCTTCGTTTAGTTAGCAAATTTAAGCTAAGTAAGTAGGTGACTCACCTGCTAGCTTATTAAGTCCTACAAGCACCTCAATTCTCTCACTTTGTTAAGGATCATGATCTCCTCAATTTGACTTAAAACATGTATATACTCGACCCTCTTAAGCGTTAGACTCACATATCGTCCATTAACACGAGATTCAAGCACTTTTAAAAATTGGCGCTGATTTGACCAAATCATATCATATTTTTTATTTACATAGTACTAGTACATTTGAAATGTGAGGTGTTACACGTATTTAACTAGTTAAGTCCCCTTAATAAAAGGGTTTCTTTGAAAAAAAGGATAATAAAACTTTTGCGAGATATAATTTTTTTTCACTACTACTACTATTATTATAATTTTGTTATATCATATACATAGTTAGATAAAGATATTTATTTATTCATAATCCATAATTTAGATGTACTTAATTTATCAATAATAACACATGTGTTGGGTCCATTATTAAATTATACTATAGGTACAAAAATAAACAAACACCTAATTTTTAATTCTAAAGAAATTTACTTTCCAGTTAGATTTTCTAATTATTATTTTTTTAGATTTTCTTATTTTTCTTATATCATTAATTTATCCCTTTTCTTTGAACTTTAGATTCCATGCTTGATCTTCCTGTTGCAAAAGCTTGATCTTCCTGTTGCAAAAGCAAGGACTAGTTATTTTAGTATTTTTTTTAATAATTTAATTAAGGGTACTGTTTCTTATCATATGACTTTTCACAAGGAAAGTCATGAATGAGGACACCATTGTCTTAAAATCATTATAATCCTATACTAATTATATTCAAAAACATTGATGAAACTTTACTTTCAACTGCTCAGTGTAGTTATTAAGGATTTAAAATAATAAGAAGAAACTGTATAATTATACTAAAACCCATAATCAGTTTGTCACAGCCCAACCCCGGGACAATGACTCGTGCCGATTAGACACTTAAACCAACATTAAATCACAAAACCCTAACTTAAAGTCCTAAAAGTCTACCAAAAATTCGGCAGAGTTTCCTCTATTTTTAGGCCCTATCCTCACCTGCAGCA
>JAOTQJ010059535.1:0-13883 GCA_025642045.1 Solanum sejunctum | reverse complement strand
AACCAGTGGCCCTTTCTATTGTACAAGCAAGATTGGTTGGATTAGCTCACTTTTCTGTAGGTTATATATTCACTTATACGGCTTTCTTGATTGCCTCTACATCGGGTAAATTTGGTTAATTAATGTGTGTATTCGTGATAATCTCATTTATTTCGATGGAGAAGGGGCGGACCCTTCTTCTATTTCTACATCTAGGGGTCGACTTGTATCATGGATACTAATAGGAATTAAACCATTATGGCAAGGAAAAGTTTGATTCAGAGGAAAAAAATTGGAACAAAAATATCATTCGATTCTTCGATCCTAAAAAAAAGAAATAAGCAGGGTTCTTGAGTGAGAAATGGGAAATTTATGGAAAGTTACAATCCCTACCATGGAATAGTGCACCTATACGCCTTCATCGACATTATTTTTTGACCAGAAGGCCAATAGCTAACTATTGAGACTTTACCCTATCTAGACACATACTTCGTGAAATGGTTCATGTATGTTTGTTGCCAGGAGCAACAAGATCAAGTTGGTAAGGATTAACGCTTCATTTCTCTTTCTAAGGTCGATGATCATAGAAGCCCCTTTACCATTCTGTATAAATGGGCTATTTTATTTGTATAGATAGGGTAGAGGGGTGTGTTTAATCCTTGTTTATCTATTAGTTTTCAGCTATTATCTTTTGCGTGGGGTAGAGCAGTTTGGTAGCTCGCAAGGCACATAACCTTGAGGTCACAGGTTCAAATCCTATCTCCGCAACATCTTGTTTTGGTAACTAGTAATTAATTCTGGCCTTTCGCTTTTTGGGGGTGGAAGGCAAAAGAAAACGTAGTGGAGGGATAGAATCACTACACTATCATGGCCAACTATACCAACTCCTTAATTTCCTTAATTTAAGGATATATTTAATGCTATTTATGAATTCAATAATAAAAAATAGTAAAAAATGACTTTATCTTGGATTTTGGGCGGGGGAATCAAACTCGCATCTTCTCCTTCGCAAAGAGCAATTTTACCATTCGACCATATTCGCAACTTTTTTATTCTTTTTCTAATATGTATCCACATATATGATATATAACCGGATCTTATTTGTGCAGTGCCGAAACACATATTCTCTTCGGAATGATTCCAATTATTTTGTTAATTGTATTCTCATTTCTCTCTCATTTTTTTGTTTTCTTTTTGGGGACTTAGATTCAAATTTAATGTGTCTCACAATCGGGGGGTCATTTTGGTTTTGGGTCTGCGACGAATAGGTTCAAGAGATAAGAGAATTAAGGATACCCACCAGAAAGACTAATCTAATTCATAAGGATGTACCAGAAAATATAACATTTTCTTACTTAACCAGCCATCAGGAGAAGCAAATACAATGGGGATTTGAATCAGATTTTGGATCAATCTATATAGAGTAAATGAGAAGGCATGTTCCAACCTTGCACCTTTTTCTTTTTTAAAGAACGAAGAGAAGAGGAGTCCAAAAAAGCATCATTAGTTCAACTTAATTAAAGTAATTAATTCAAAATTTGATTTTTTCACCCTTGCTAGAGAACTTTGAGAAAGACGATGTAGTCGATGTCTTGATCCCCTTGTGAATCTTCCAAGATGTTATGGAATTTGGAAGATGCCTCCAAAGAGATTATGTAGCCCAATTATTTTATATAGGCATGGATTAGGGTTTTAGGGTAGCCTCCAAGTAATCCTAATGGACCCTTGGGCTTGAAATATGTGGGTGGGCCATTTTGTAGAGGCCCAACCTAGCCCAATGTAGTTGGATTTGACTTAAGTCATGCAATCTTGACAACAATAATTAATCCGGCTTTATTAACCCAAAATGTTGACTTGGGTCAATATATCTTGAATTTAGAACTTAGTCCCAACTTTGTATGGACTTAATCACATAAAATGTTTCATGTCTACACTTACCAAACTAGGTAAGCTAGTCATATAGCTTGCTTAGTACAATGTTTAGCCTGCTTGCTCCTTTAAATTACTCGTAGCGTAAGCAAGCATAGAGGAACGAATAGAGCATCTCTCGTAGAACCAGAAGGCAATGAAGTTGCTGCATTGCATAGAGGTCGCTAAGATTGCTTGTAAGAATCGCTATTGCAAGTCTATCGAAGCCTACGCTACTTATTGATTATCAAAAAGTGAACCCCCCACGCTATAGTGGAGGTTTTCAATCTTTGAGGTCGGATGCTGATTCCCCGCCCACTCTAGAAATGGAGACACCCATATTAATAGCGATCAGGAAGGCCTTAGAAAAAGATTTGACGCGAAAGGAGGAAGAAGAAAGGGCTGCACTATGTGGCGATTTGTCCTCTTTGAGTAGTCTTCACTTCTTAAATCTTGTTGCTCTTCTACCTTTATATAGCGAGGGTAGCTTGCTTCCAAGCTACTGGCAGGAACCAGATAAGGAACAAGAGAGAGGGATAGCTCAATTTCAAAGGTTAGGTGTGATAGCGACTCGTGCATAAGGAGATGTTTGGGATAAAAGCCCCATCTCATGGTGCTTTTGTTAGGAGTTCCCTCGAGCTTAGGGGTCAATTACGGGGGGTAAGCGGTTAATCAACTCATTTCGGGGTTAACCTATTGATAAACTTTAGACTAAGCTTCTAGTGAAAAACTAAAGCCCTTCCTTATAGAATAGAATGAAATTCCGCAGCAATAACTTGGCTTTTTTATTCACTTCAGCTTTGAGATGATTTTAGCCACCGGGGACTGGATCAATGAGCACCTTTGGGTGGTACTTTCTAGATCAACTATCTGACTTATGAAGAACGATGGTGAACCAATACATAAAGAAGTGCAATGCAAAAGAACGCCTTCTTTCTGGATGCCTCGGGCAGTGGAAGATGAACAATCGCTAAGGAATAGCTTGAACTAAGAGGAAGTGAAGTAATACTTGGCCAATTCCCCAGTATTCATTTCAGACTTCGCACGTACCCCTGCTAATTCTTTTTCTGATACTAAGGCTGCATAGATGGCCAGTAGTAGGCATACTGCAACACGTTATAAGTTGTTCGAGCTCCACTGTAATGGACACCTACTAATGAAGAGTGACATGCTTCAAGAATGCTCATCATCTCCACCTCTGGAACATATCTACGGATAATTCCATCAGTATAAATATAAAAAAATTATGGGTCATCCCAGAAGAACTTCTTTACATCATGCATAAACTTGCGACATTGATGGGTATTCAAATCAGGAGGCACTATATAACTCACCAAATAGTTAGTATAATTTGCGGACCAAGGTATAAGATCATGTGACGCTGCTAGAACTCTTTCATTAGGGAATGAGTCATTTATGTCCTGCCCATCATCAAACTTCATCATAGCCTCATCTTCCAATCTAGAAAGGTAATCGGCAACTTGATTTTCCGATGTTTTCTATCAATCACATCAAAGTTGAATTCCAGCAAGAGAAGAAACCACCTAATCAACTTTGGTTTTTTGTATTTCTTCGCCATGAGATATTTGAGTGCCGCTTGGTTGGTATGCATGATCACTTTAGCTCCCAAAAAATATGAATGGAGATTTTTAAGTGCAAGCAATTCTTGTTCGGTCATAGTGTAATTCTTCTGGGATACATTAAGTGCTTTGCTGGTATAATAGATCGGATATAAGACACTCTCTCTTCATTGCCCCTATACCACATTGAGTGCAACCTCACTCGCATCACACACTAGTTCCAATAGTTGTGACCAATCTAGAGCGACAATAATGGGTGATGTGGTTATCATTCTTTTCAATTCTTCGAAGGCATGAATGCATGCCTCATCAAATACAAACCTTCCATCTTTTTCTAACAACATAAATAAGGGTTGTGAGATATTAAAGTCCTATATGAAGCAACATTAGAATCCAACATGGCCTAAAAAACTTTTAATAACTTTTACTAAAATTGATGGTGGTAATTTCTCTATCACCTCGATTGTTAGTTTATCAACCTCAATTCCCTTGCCCAAAATTCTATGACCAAGTACGATGCCCTCTTTGACCATAAAGTGCCATTTCTCCCAATTCAGCACAAAGTGACTTTTGACACATCTCTACAACACATCATGCAAATTTAAAAGGCATTCTTCAAAAGATTGGCCAACGACATTGTAGTCATCTATGAACGCTTCAATAGTACTTTCAACCATGTCTGAGAAGATAGACATCATGCATCATTGAAAGGTTCCTAGAGCATTATAGAGCCTAAAGGGCATCCTCTTAAATGCAAAGGTACCACAAGGGCATGTGAACGTTGTCTTCTCTTGAACCTCAGGTGCAATAACAATTTGATTGTACCTGAAATATCTTTCAAGGAAACAATGCCATCCATTTTTTTGCTAGTTTCTCAGGCATCTGATCCATAAAGGGCATAGGAAAGTGATCCTTTTCGGTAGAAGCATTCAATTTCCTATAGTCTATGTACACTTTCCATCCGGTGATTAGTCTCATAGGGATCTACTTGTTCTTTTCATTAGGCACTACTGTGATACCTTCCTTCTTTGGAACACACTGGATTAGGCTCACCCACTTACTATCAGCGATTGGGTAGATTACTCCTACGTCTATCCACTTGATGATTTCTTTCCTCATAACCTCTTACATTAGGGGTTTCACCACCTTTAATATTCAATACTCGGCTTATAATCCTTGACTAACTGAATTTTATAAGATCATATCCCCAGGGATATGCCAATAATGTCTACAATTGTCCACCCAATAGCTTTTTTGTACTGCTTGAGAACTGAGAACAAGGCTTCTGTTTGGGCTTCACTTAACTTTGCCGCAATAATGATAGGTAATGTACTATTTATCCTAGGTATGCATATTTCAAATGTGATGGTAATGCCTTTAACTCTAACTTTGGTTGAGCTTCTATAGAGGGTTTTATAGGTGATGTTTCTCTGTTGCGTAAATCCAACTCCAACCTTGCTTGTCGCCTCAGACCAAATGACACCCCAAGAGTATTTACTATTTCTTCATAATCAAGATTGTTGTCACCATCAAAGTTCATCAACACAATAGCTAAAGGATCAACCCTAAGTCTCAATTCTATCGAGATCTCGGCTTCATCATCCTCATCCATTGAAATCATTGAGATGACTTGGAACTCAGAACTCTTCTTATACTGCTAACCCACTCGAAAACCACTGCTTCTTTACCAAATCTGAAAGTGAGTAGACTCCTCTCCATATCTACTAATGCTTGACCTATGGCTAAGAAAGGTCTTGGCAAGATGATTAGACTGCAAAATCAACTTCATAGTCAAGTATAACAAAATCTGTAGAAAATATAAATTTGTCTACCTTTACCAACACATCATACAAGATCCCTACAAGCTTCTTGATTGTTCTGTCTACCATCAACAATCGCATTTTCGTAGGGACAAGGCTCCCAAATCGAGCTTTTCTAATATGGAAAGAGGCATTAAGTTAATGCTAGCCCCCAAATCACATAGTGCTTTAGCAAATGCTAGTTCGCCTGCAGTGCATGGTATGGTGAATGCACCCAGGTCTTCTCGGTTTTGCACTAATGAGTTTGTAGTGATAGCACTACAACATCAAACATTTTCAAAGAGGTCTTGGCTCACTTTTAGCTTCTTTTTGACTAGGTCTATCATCCATTTGGAATGTCGTACCATCCTCTCAAGGGCCTCAACTAAAGAGAGGTCCACTGACAATATTTTTAGCACTGCTAAAACTATTCAAACTTACTATCCTCCTTTCTTTTTCTGAACCTTTGAGGGAAAGGAGGAGGGGGCCTTGGAAGGGTTTTATACTCCTTGGGTTGCTCTTTCGTGTTGCATGCCTGGGTTCCTTCATTCATTCTCTTCTTGCAATTCCCATTTTTCACCTTTAGCATTTGGGGATATATTATGCTTTTGCCATTCCTAGTCATCACCGTCATGCAATGCCCTTCATTTTTAGCATTTTGAAGTATATTGCTTGGTAAGGTGCCCTTTTTATGTTGGTTCAATTGTGAAAACACTTGACGAAATTGTTGTTCAAGTTACTTGATTTCCACGGAATGAGACTCTATCTTCTGATTGATGCTTGAAATATAGATTTTCATCCCTTTCAGAGCCTCATCATGGTCCACTCTCTTCAATAATTTATCAAATAGTACCTCAATCTTTCAATTGCTCAATCCGACATCACAGTTATGTGGCGGCACATAGGGACCATTTTTGTAGCCTTCTCTTCTTCCCCATTCTGTGTCTGACACTTTCTCTCTCTTTAATAATATCCACCCCTATTATATTTGTACATCCCATACCGATTGAAGTTCCTACCCTGATTCCCGAAACCTTGCCTCTAATAGTTCGAATTAGACCCTTGCGGGTTGTTTTGGAAACCCACCACTTGGTTGCTTACAAAACATGCATCTTTATCAAAGAATGGATCGTGATAGGTAGAAGCCTTTGGAGGTTGGTGAGTGACCGTATGGACACTTGCTTAGTTTTGCTTTAAGACTAAGTTCATGCATCTGCAAAGTTGAGGAAGTTGCTCCATGATTTCTCCATTTACCTTTGCTTGCTCATTATTCATGGTAACCGCACAAGAACTCTTTGTTGTACCTTACATACTCTGGCCCCATGCTCTGTTTCTTTTCACCACTTTTTCCATTCTTTTGGCTTCAAGATCAAACGATAACGATTGATCAAGAAAACACCTCCAATGATCGTATTGGCAGATGCTTTGCTATTATCATTAAGTGCTCTATAGAAGATCTAGACCAAAGCATCATCAACAATCTTATGATTAGGGACCATTCTTAAGCATTTGGTGAATCTCCCTCATGTAGTGCTAAGAGAGTCTCCAGGAAATTGCTCAAAGTTGTTAATTTGGTTCTTAAGCTTCAGTTTCTTTGACCTTGGGAAATATCTTTTACGGAACATCCGCTGCAACTTAGCCCAACTCATGATGGTACCCAGAGGAAGCTCAGACAACCATATAGTTGCATTGTCAGTCAATGACAATGAAAAAACCCTCAATCTAATAATGTCAAAAGAAATATTTTGTGTCCCCATGACACTTTTTGCACACAAAGATGACATTTTGGAGATGACGGTGGGGATCCTCTGATGGTAGCCCTAGGAATAAGCCTTAGTTTTGGAGCATCTGAAGCAATCCACTTGAGACACCAAACTTAGCATCTACTGTTAAAGGGGGTAGTACTATAGAACAGGTCATATGTATTGCCATAGGGTTCAATCAGTATTGATTTCAACCATACACATTTCCATTGAAATCCCTAAGCTATGGTCTGTTGTCCCTCGATGGATTCTCCTCTCTTCTTGTATCCTCATCATGCAGATTTATCTCCTCTGCAATCGCAACATTTTCGTTCACTCGAGCAATTCTTCTGAAAAAGTCTATGGATCTCCAAATTAATCGGAGCTAAGGGTTCACTTTGGCTCCTTGTGCTGGCATACAACCTGGCACACCCTGCAAGTAACATCAAACAACAAAAATAAAAAACAAAAGTAAAATACGTGAGACTCTAGAAATCAACACTAAAATTAACTAATAGTGAATTCAAAAGTCAAAACCTGACTGTATTCCCCAGCAACGGTGCCATAATTTTTTATGATGGTCACACTCCAATAAAAAAGTGGTCGCTATCAGGAATTAACCTAACCGAGGTTAAGGTTGAATCGATAGGGAATATAGGGCTTGACTACAAGACTTCACTACTAATCATTTCTAGTATTTGTGACTTCAATCTCTAAATAGTTTTTTTTGTGTGTGATTCAAAAATAAAATTAAAAAAACACTAACTAAAATACGGGAGAACATGCGGGAGAACACTCAATTTTGGGGACAACTTGAAAATTGTGTTCCCTATGGTTAATAGACTTGATTACCCTAGATAACACAACTACAATTGGTGATTTGTATGCAGGATAGTAACTTAGGTTCTTCCACCCCTCTTGTAAAGGTGAAGGCTGAATTTCACCATGGCTCTTGGTCGGCTACCATGACATGCCAATTAACCATTACCTATTGTCCCAATCAACCTCCCCTTTGTCAGGTTTGGTCGATTAGATTGGAATACATCAACTAAATCCTATCATCTACTTCTCTTTTCCTATTTGTCACTACCTTGGTCGGGATCGTATAGTAGGCGGGATTTGGTGTTGTACACCACTAAACAACATTAATAATGAAGGAAAATAGATAATACATGCCAAACCCCAATCATAGAAATGCACAAAACCTAGGTCATCTCAAGTCAACTATCCATGGTTCCCACAACACCAAGTTGTGGTGCTTAGCTACTCATGGCTAAGGCGAAATATACAAACATGTAAACAATAAACATAGTTGAGAATTTTACCAACAACAATGAAAGTGAAGACACCCAAGTTGCAAACCCACAAGCTTGATAGATTTCCAAAGTGTATAACACAATATTTGCAACCCCCAAAATGGGTTTTCCAAGAGAAAATAATAAAATAAAGTTAAACGCTAAAATATTCTTGAGAGAATATTTTAGATCCAAAATTCTAAGGCTGATTTTCAAGATATGAAATAAAAAACCCTACTTAAATTATTTATAGTATACATAATTAATACTAAAAAATATGCAAAAAAGACAGTTGGCAGCTGAGACGTCTCACAGATACAACTCGTAGGGTGACAAACGAGTCATAATCGGGGTCCCGTATAAGGGTCTTGACATCTTAGACTCCACTGGTATGACTTGGTGGTACGAGTCATTGCTTGGGGTATGACTCGTATACTTGTCTCTTAGTCTTGGCCTTTGATTTTTGGTCCAATATTTTGGCTCTCTAATTCTTGTTACATGTCCACCTATACAAGTCATAGTATGTGTTACGACTCGTAGGCTGGGCTCATAGGGGTGACCTTCACTTGGAAAATTTCTAATTTTTAGTCTCTGAATCCTATTATGACACAACCTACGACTCGTAGTGTGATCTGCGACTCGTAGGTGGGCTCGTATGGCCTATGCTTCAGCAAAATCTACAATTTCTCTTTAAAATCATGCCAACCTAACTTTTCTGCAAGATTGACACAAAAACACCTCAAAACACTAAAAAGTCGCTTTAAGACTCACAAAATTCCTTATTTTAGGCATCAAATATGCTATATTTTGATAACACGTTAGTAATCAAGGATCAAAACCACATACCTTCACTAAGATCAAGAAACCCCAAAGAATTTTGAAGAAGAGTTGAAGTCCTTAGCACCCAAGTTGAAATTTCCAAGAGTTCCTTTGAGAGTTGTTTTGAGAGAGTTCAAAATTATGAGAGATAAGTTTGAATGTTTAAAATAGGTTTTAGGTCTTTAGATGACCATAGAATAGCATAGGAATTTCCAAAAGACCAATACAAATAATTGATTTTATGAAAATGCCATTAATGAATCGGAGGAAAAATTTATTGAAAGTCATTTGACTTGAGGGAAAACGGCCTGTGTGGAACTCCACGGTCTGTGTAGAGTGCCTGTGATATGACACTTAGAAAAGTTTCTAGAAATTTCAATGTTTAACTAATACTTAGAATTTTTTGCACCAGTCTACCAAATGTGCACCTTTCACAAGCCGTGTGAAGCCACTCAACCCATGTGATGCTCCCATCTCCCCAGCCTTAGAAACATTTCATGAAAAGTTTATGAGAAGATGACCCCATACTTAGAATATTTTCAATCCGGGAGATTCAAGGAAGGCCAAATGGGCTATCTCACACCACACGGCCTGTGTGACTTGTTGTGTGGACTCTTTTAGCCCTAATGATAAGGTTTTCAAGCCTAAGCCACCCCACGGCTCCTCCACACAACCTATGAAGTGTAGCACGGCTTGTGCAGGGTACCAGTGAGATGTGCCTTGGGTTGCAACACCATCCAAAGGCCAACATGCAAGATTTGAGGCAAAGTGTGATCTCACTTAAGGCCATATAGCTCGTGTGACCCCACATTGGTCGTATAGTCTCTCTTGAGACACACTTGGTCCAAATCTTTGCCCGAAATGAAATTTCTCAAGGTCTAATGACGTCTTGCTATATTTGGGTCATTACAGTGTTGCTTCAACGGGCATGTCACAAGAATCGTGGAGTGCCACACGGGTCGTTTGGTCTCAAGTGAAGTTGCTTCTGAGAAAATTTTTCTCTGATTCATTAATAGTATTTTCATAAATTCAGTTTTTTTTATTAATCTTTTGAAGATTCCTATGCTATTCAATGGTCATCTAAAGACCTAAGAAACCAATTTCAAATACTCAAAACTCATTCCTCACAATTTGAACACTTTGAAAACAACTCTCATAGGAACTCCTGTTAATATATTCAATTTGAGAGCAAAGGAACTCAACTCTTTTTCAAATTCTTTGGGGGTTTTTTTTCCATTTTAGTGAAGGTATTTGAGCTTTGATCCTTGGATACTTCCAATCAAGGAGACCTAAACTGTTTTCAACAAATCTACATGAATTTTGCCTACTTTAATTTGGGTTTTAAATATTATGATTTCTTAAATTCCAATACTAAATGGGGTATGTTTATCAATTTATGTTAAGATGATTTAAATTTTGCATAATTGAATTTCATCATTTTTATGAAACTATGATTTTGCATGTCCTTTTTAAAAGCTTGTTCGAGCATAGGTGGTTTATATATGATTTTAAATGTGGATTTAAGTATGAGTTTACTTCAGTTTCATGTTATGTTGTTTATTTTAGATAGAAGCTCAAGTACCCATGCCATTCTCACATTATTTATAGCATATGCATTCATGTGCATGAGAATTTATGAAAATATGAAGTGGGTTAAGCCCAATTAGGTTCTTTGATATGATATTGATAAGATATTAGTTATGACAAGATTGTGATCACATATATGTCTATTGATTATGGCTCTTTGAGCATCTTGGGTACTTGCACCATCTTGTATATGAATAGACTATTCCTATACATGAGTATTATGATTATGAACAATATTTTTAGCATTTGAGCCTGAGTATGGATTATTATGAATGGTATTTGGTTTTTTAAAAAATAAGGATGCATTGAAATAATTTAAAAAATGAGTATCGCCTCCATTGAAAGCATGTATATATATGTATATGTATGTATGTATGTATGTATGTATGTATTTTTGTGGGATTACGACTTAGCACGGATGGATCGAGGGTTTGCTCTCTTTCCTTGAACTATGTGCCTAGGATAGGTTTTCCTTTCTGAAATGGGAGTTGTTCCCATAGGGAGAAGACATGATAAGATATGACTTGATATGCTATATGTGAAAATTCTATTCGAAATGAAAGTTGTTCCCGTAAGGAAGGTTACTTCATGCGAAATAGGAGTTGTTCCTATAAGGTGAAGTATGGTTTATCTTTGGCAAGTAAACCACCTCTTTACCGATGAGGAGATTTCATCGGGATTCCAAGTAATAGCTCGCTTGGTCTTACTCATGTCATTTAAGGTCACATACTCGCTATATATAATAGTGTCATTCGCACTTCATGTATAATGGGTTTCATGACATCTTGTTATATTACGTTTCTTGTCATACATATCTTTCTATAATATGTATCCTTGTCATCTAACATGGAAATGTAGATTTTGGTAAGTTCATATATTGCATCCCGCATACTTAGTACATTCAAATGTACTAACACATACTTTTGCCTACATGATTCACCATGTAGGGACCAAGGACTTTGATCATCCACAGTTTGACGCTTAGCTCGGATTCCAAGTTTATTTGTAGTGGTGAGTCCTATCTTCCAAGGACGATATACCATCTATATACCTTTGATACTTTCATTTTGTTATGTATTTGAGGGTGAGCCAGGGGAATGTCTTGGCCCCCGACCCATCTATGTAGAGGCATTGTTGGACACCTTGTAAACCTCCTTACATTTTATGCTATGTGCTATGGTTAAAGTCTATGTTATGGGTTGGCTATATTTTACTATCATTATGTGAGTTGGTTATGTGACTTATGGCTTGGTTATATGTCGTGATGGTAAGATCCTAAGTTTCGTATTGCCCCATAGAGTGAGTCCTACTTTCCTATCCCATAGAACTATGTGTTTACTTATGTACGCTTCCAAACCGATGATGCAAGTTTTGGTATCTTGAGACTTGTTTGGGAACTCTTGGTTTCCCATTCGTCGTGTCACATCTAGGTCATAGGTCCAGGTCATGACATTCTGAGTTTATGGTAGTCATGGCCTGTCATGGTATCTTCCTAGACTTACAGAAATAGAGGCTTCATAGACATAGAGGGATGATGGAATGATGTCGGGGTCTTTTCCCCTTGCTAGTTTGAATTGTCATATTTCTATCTTATGGTATAGACGGTGATGATTAGTCTTGTGGCTTATGGCCCTTATTCTTGATGTAGATGTGATAGAATAGAGTTGTCGCTATTATGTATGTTCTGATGTCTTCCGCTGATCTATTGATTAAACGAAAGAAATGAGGGCAGGTAGTTCGCTTGGGGACTAGCAATAGTCTCTGAGTTCTAGTTACGCACAGGGTACCCTCTTGGGGCGTGACAAACTCTTTGAAATTCATTTCAATAAAATAAATGGGAATTAGCAAAATTGGCAAAAAAAAAAAGATATCAAATATATCATTCATTTATTATAAAGATCTTCGAAATCACACACATTTTTAATTTACTACTAAAAAAGATATAGGTGTAACTAATCCCACCTTATATAGCAACAAACATCTATTATTTATTTTTTAATAATATGATTTTTAAAAAAAGTAATTCAATAGGATCATTATTAACTTGCACTGAAATAAAAAAATTCACAAAAGAAACAACTTGCTATATAACTTTTTTCAAGATATTGAAGAAAAGTCCAAAAAAATAAAAATTAAACCTGCAATAAAATGCAATCATTATGAGAAGAAAAACTAACATTTTGTTTCAACTCAAATTTTATTTAAAATTCAAATTTATATCAGATTTCTTTGAAAATAATACATATTTCAAAAATTTTACATTTTATTTTATCCTTATCATGAAATACCTATCTTGATGATCCCATAAAAAGATAAGTAAAATTTTCACCATATATTTCAACCTTTCCGTCAACCAATTTTGTTAAATCTAATATATTTTGAAATTCAAATACTTTTAATATTTATATTTAATATTTTTATTATAATATTTATTAATATTATCCTAAAATTGCTAAGTGACTTTTACATTGCTTGCCACTTGGCTTAAATAAATTACAAACTACTCTCCTTTATTTTAAATAGATTATAAATTAATCTTTATTTGTCTAATTAGTGCTACTTTTCTAACTGTCATGACAGTCGCTTTGCAGAATTCTACCTTGAAAGCCTAGTCATCCCTCTTCCAACCTAAGGGACAGAGAACATGGAAAAAGCTCATAACAAATAACATGTAAGACCTGCCCTTCTTCTCAAGTTCTATTCAAGTGCACATGCGAAGTTGTAAGATCTATACTAGTTTTGGTCATTTCTTTCATTTTGACAGAAACACTGCATTGCTAGGATAAGGAATTTAGGAAGTTAATTTCATGAGCAGAGGTGGATATCAGAACAGTTTACTAAAAGTCATTAGTAGAATAGAATCAATCCCTCGATTTCCTCTGATTTTAAAAAACCAATGAGCCAAGGCCAATAATTCAAACAAGAGTGATAATCTAAAGTTAGATAAATTTACATTGACAAATGTGAACACCGATTATCTCTATCTGTTGCGCTATCAACTATGTAATCATCTAATATGTTGTTTTAAAAAAAACGTTTGACATCATGCTAGTTGTACTTGTTGAAGCCAGAGAAGATCATGATTTTTTGGTCTTCAAGTATGATGGAATAAAGCAAAATGGCTCTTTAAACTATCTGCGCTTTTTTCATTTGTGAAGTAACAGTTAGTCAATG
>JAOTQJ010059464.1:0-13886 GCA_025642045.1 Solanum sejunctum | reverse complement strand
GTTGAGGAGCTAAGAAGGAGTAAAAGACCTAGAAAAGAGTATTTTTCTTATGGAAATGATTTTCAAACTTTTCTTGTATACAATGAACCATTAAATTATTCTGAAGCTGTTTCCTCTCCTGATGCTAAATTTTGGAAAGAAGCAATAAAAATTGAAATTGATTTAATTATGAAAAATAATACATGGATTTTAACTGATTTACCTGCTGGTGTAAAGCCTATTGGTTGTAAATGAATTTTCGAAAGAAAACTCAATCATGATGGATCTATAGATAAATATAAAGCTTAGTTAGTAGCAAAAGGATTTTCTCAAAAACAAAATATTGATTATTTTGATTCATTTGTACCGTTAACTAGAATTTCTTTAATTCGAATTTCAATTGGCTTAGCATCAATTCATAAGCTTTTTATCCATCAAATGGATGTAAAAACAACTTTTTAAATGGTGATTCGGAAGAAGAAATTTATATGGTTCAACCTGAAGGATGTATTATTCCAGGAAAAAAAATAAAGTTTGTAAATTAATTAAATATTTTTATGGTCTTAAACAAGCTCCTAAGCAATGGCATGAAAAATTTGATCAAGTCTTAGTCAGAGAATTTTTTTTTCTTATGTTGAAGTGAATAAATGTGTTTATACTGAAATGTAGACAATGATTATGTGATAATATGTTTATATGTTGATGACATGCTTATATTTGGTACAAATTTAAATATTGTGCAGAGTACCAAATTATTTTTGGTCTACTAATTTGATATGAAAGATCTATGTGAAGTTAATATGATATTGAGAATTAAAGTTACAAGGAGTGAAGATTGTATATTATTGTCACAAGAACATTATGTGGAGAGACTTCTTAAGAAGTTTGAATGTTTTGATGTGACACCTGTAACCACTCCTTGTGATGTAAATTCTCAATTGAAAAAGTATAAAGGTGACTCAGTGGCTAAATCTAAATATGCATAGATTATTTAGAGTCTAATGCATTTGATGAATTTTACTAGGGTTGGTATAACATATGTTGTGTGTAAACTAAGCAGATATACTCATAATCCCAATAAAGAGCATTAGTCTGCATTAATGAGGCTGATGAAATATTTAAGAGGAACCATGAATTATGGTATCATGTATAGTAGATTTCCTTCAACATTAGAAGGGAATTGTGATGTAAATTGAATCTATGATTCAAATGACACAAAATCTACTAATGGATATGAGTTCACTTTAGGTGGTGATGCAATATCATGGAAATTAGCTAAACAGACGATCATTGCCAAATCAACTATGGAATTTATAATTTGTAGCTCTAGACCTATCTGGTTTTGAGGCTAAGTGACTAAGAAATTTCTTAGAAAATATTCCTTTATTGAAGGATGAGATGCCTCCAGTGTCTATACACTGTGATTGTCAAGCCTCAATTTCTATTGCAATGAATAAATTTTTACAATTGTAAGAGTAGAACATGAAATTGAGACATAATGTCTTTAAGTAGCTGCTGAAAGATCTAATTATTTTCATTGATGATGTAAAGTTAGAATTGAATTCCACCGATTCACTGACTGAGCCTGTGGGAAGAAAATTAATTCTTCAAACCTCGAAAGAGATGGGCCTAAGGCTAATATGATTGTCATTAAAGATGGTAACCCAACCTATGATATTAGAGATCTGATGAAGTAGGTTCATATGGGTAATAAAAAAGTTGATATTGACACTGTGCAGAGTGCTTGAACTGCTACTAATTTTGATGAATGAATTATTAACTCTTAATGAATTCATAGTCCTTATGGATGGTGTATTTAGAGCATTATACAATTGATGAATTCATCTATATAAGAAGTAGAGTGAAACCGCTCCTATGAGACCTTGGCCTAGTCTCTAGAGCTCTCATGAATAACCAAGCACACGCATGACATATTGGTTCAAAACCGCATTGAACAATAAAATATAAGGTTCAAAATGTTATTGGTAGAATCTCTGACTTACAATAAAGATTTTTTAGTTCGCAGAAATTTAAATTTCACCAATAATTTTGTAAGTTAAATTTTATCGATCTAAGTTTGGTTCATAATCCAAAAGACATCAAACCTATAACATTTTGGTCATGCAAAATTAAGCAAGTCTTGTTATTATTCTTTAAATATTTTTAAATATATGGAGGATTGTTGGATATTTTAAAAATATTTTAACTATTTTTTAAATATCATTAATGATTACATAAAAATATTTTGTTAACACAAAATATCATATGATATATATTCACTCTTTACATGACTAATACAAGATCATTTGCATGACAATTTTAGGCCATTTGCATGCACTTTCAAGGCCAAAAGATTGGTAAGTTTAAAGCCAAAAGCTTGACAAGTTTAAGGCCATAAACTATACTTAATCACCAAGCTTTCACAAGTATAAATATGATTTCATTTTTGAAACAAAGAATGACATAAAGTGAAGAAAAAGAAGTAAGAAAGAGTGAAAATATATAGAAAGCTACTACACTTTCTTATTATATATATTATCTTGTTATTTTAACTTACTATTATAATCCCCTTTTCGGCTTGCTTAATTTTATAGTAATTATATTTTCTTGATTTCTGTATTCTCTAAGTAATTAGAGAAGGCTTGTTTAATCTTAGGAAAATATTTCACATTATTGAAATAGTTTCTTAGGATAGTGCCCAACACAACTCAAGTATTTATATATATATACTAAATTATTATTGTGGTAATATTTTTCATTGATTATTTTTACTTACTAATTTCCTCCTGTATTTTATCTTCCCACATACATACATACATACATATCTATCTATCTATCTATATATATATATATATATATATAGATAGAAATAGATAGATAGATAGATAGATAGATAGATAGATATAGAGAGAGTAATTTTATTTTTCCCCTACAGTAGTTGGAAAAATCAATGTTAAGATTCCAGCAATATAATGTCTCCATGGTCCTCATACATTTTTTATGGTAAAGTCGTAACTTTACTTTTCATTTATTTAATTTGTTGATGAAAGGACTAAGTCCCTACTTTACAGGCCGAACAGGAAGAAGATTCAAATTCAATGCGGTCTTGCTTTTAGTTCCCTAGTAGCTAGTACAGAAGCAAGTTACTCATGTATTAATTCTTGTTTAAGTTATAGTGCAATATTTGGTAGTTAGTTAAGAAATAATTTATTTATGTATAATATTAACTAATACAATATTTAGTTTGCAATTTAGAAACTCCCATCATTAACATATGTATAGGTTATGAGGGAATTAATGAATTATCTTATGTGGAATACAAGATGGAATAACTAATATTTCGGGAAACTAATATCAACAATACAAATACCTAAGTAATTTAAATAAGCTATCAAATATTTGACTTCGACACATCCCACTAAATTTTTTTTTTTAAAAAAAAAAATTATTTGAATGCACCCTATCCTATATGCCTTGCCCCAAATATGCTCGAACCTTCCCGTCCTCCCCACCTCAAACCTGCACCGATTCGTTGTCATCCCTACTTATAACTATCACAAATTATACATGAGAATCATAGAGATCGAATTAATTATTGAAATCATTACATCAATTTTTTCAAGTAACAACCCGACTATGTATGTTTCTTGTGCTACTCTTAATCAAAGCCAACATATCGTAGGAACTGCAACTACTTGTCATGTGTTACAGTGTGGTGGAGCCATGAGAACTAAATATATTAAGAAGTTAGAGAATTCAACACTTATATATATATAAATTGATCAAGTGTCTTTTATGACTTGCTGGCGCTAGTAGTTTAGTCACCTAGTAGCTCATTTGAGAGATGTGCAATATTTCGTATTACATGCCTGTTTAAAAAGTTAAAAAATGAGTTTAGCAGTAAAGTCTGAGTAAACGACCTTGGAATGGAATTCTGACAGTTCCGTTAGCTCTACAATAATGAAATTAAGCTAGAAGTATCGGTTAGAGTATTAAGGTTTTTCGTGTTAGTTTAAACCAAAATTTCCATTTTAGCCTTTAGAATAGGCCAATAGTTGACATTAGTCAACATTCTTGGAAAACGTATCCGAATGAAACTTCTAACAACATGTTTAGCTACAGAACATCGATTTTGATCGAGAATAATCTTTCATTCGATTCCTGAGGCTTCTAGGTTCTTTTTGGACCCCACGGTAGAAATTAAGTAAATTTGAAGTTAGGAAGTGAGACCCATATTTGATTATAATGACTTTGTATGGGAATTTGAGTGCGTCGTTAGATTTGGAATGTCAAATTTTATGTGGTTACATAGTTTTGTTATTTGGTTTGAATTCTAAATGAATTCCGAATCACCGTCGAAAAAATTGAACTGGGAAGAAATGAATTATCTGAGACATCTGGTGCGGTTGCTATAGCGATTATCGACCCTAGGCTGATATAGTGATGTCACTATAGCGACCCTAGATTCAATATAATGACAGTTGCCTCTATGAGATGGGTCGCTATAGTGACCTCGATGTTGCTAATCAGTCCATTTTCTAGATGTCATCATGGAAAAAAATGAAGTTTCATTAGCCATATCTTGCTCGTTTTTAAGTCTAATTAAGTGATTCAAAAGGCTAATATATGTATTCTTTCGAGAAGAACATTATGGGATTATTGAAAATTACTTTTGACACGTCATTTAAGGTAATTAATGGTGTTATGGATTCTATGTTATAGTTTCGGTTTTGAAAACTTCGGGAATTGATATCTTATCCATTTAAGTAAGATTTTGGTGAATTTTGGGTCTATCTTGTGTATTCTTTTGAGATGTACGCTATGGTATACTTAAAATCTTCTTATTAGGTTGTTTTGAGTGGAATAGTGATAGAACTAGTGGTTATTCGTGTGTTTGGCTCAAAATAAAACATCATCTCAAAAATTTGATATCGGAAGGACCTTATTGATATTATCACTTCATTTTGGCGGCTTGACGACTTTCGAAGATTGTATAAAGAGGGATAGCACCTGCAAAGTTTATTGAAAAGCATGTGATTGATGCCCAGGTAGGCTATGTGTTTTTCCCTCTCTTAGACTGAGTCAAAAATGTAAATTCTATATGGATTGTCTGAATAGGGGACAGAGACATTGGTTAAAGTTCATACATTTTAAATATGATTATGTTAGTTGATATATGATTATGTTAGTTGATGTGTATGATTGTCTAGATATTTGTTGGTATGTGAAGGCACGCTTGATTAGCCGATTGATTTTCTATTGTATTAGTATTTGTCTGGGCCAATAATGGGAGTATTTGACCTGTTGAAGATTCCTTTAGGGACTAATATGTTGATTCATTATCATATATTGATTGGTTGTTGATTTTTTGATTACTTAAGGTTCATCGAACTGTTGTCTAGAATAGTGAGTATGCCTGTGACTGCTGCTTTTACTGTTTACTGCATTTATGCTTGTCTGTTGGTATTGTTGAACCTTAGTCTAGCCTTAAACTAATGATGCCCTAGACTCATGTTAGTAAGGATTGATAGACAACTATTCATATATATGGTGTGACTTGAGAAGAGTAAATCCTTGTAGACTTGACTAGCAGACCATAGTTTGTAGTGTTGAGCCTCATGTAGGCTTTAATGGGCCAATAACCTGATTACTCTCTCTATTGGTAGCATATTATATTCTTCTCAGATATAGAGGACTGACGGTGTCACCCTGACACTTAGAGTGAAGTCTCTCACGGCTAAAGGCCCAAGCTTTTCCTCATGTATGATTATGTTTTCACCTGCTAGGACAATGCGTAGACAAGAGTGAGTCACTCTCTGTATACCCACGATTAAAGACTATATAGTTAAAGTTTATACAGCTATAAGTTACTTGGTTGGAGTCCCTATAGTTATCGTTAAAGTCGACATTGATGGATGACATTTTGGACTTGTCCAGACCTATGGGCCAAGGCAGACTGTTGGCCATGTTTGACCTTTTCCTAGCTTAAAGTTCGGGTCATTATTTCTATTGAAGTTTGAATTGGGGTAGACATATTAGTTTGAAGTCCTAGTTTGATATTCTTTTGGAATTATGGTGGTGTGTATGTAGTTGATTCACCAGCTCCATCTATACTTCACACCCAAACCCTACACCTTTTCACCCTGTTATTGTGAGTGAGTGTAGTTTCTAGGGCCAAGTTGGCATACATGCATAGACTGTGGGGACTTATACCGATGTTTATTACTACACAACCATTTAGTCCTTGGTTACTTCCATATTCTCTAGCATACGTACCGAGTCTTGTGAATAGACACTTGTAGAGTTATATTTGACATATCCCTACTTTATTAACTGTTCTTACTCAGCCAGCCTATGATACCTACTGGATACCATATTCGTGGTATTCACCCCTACTTTCTGTATCTATTTCGTGGTACAGGTCCTAGCACGAGCCAGCAAAGTTGACTCTTCCTATGATAGCTGTATATTTGGAAACTAATGGTGAGCATTGGACATTCTTAGATCCTTCCAGTCTCCTTTTATATCAGTAGTTGTCTTTTTGACTCGAGACTTGTCTCTTATATTATTTTGGTCAATATATATATATATATATATATATAAAGATGTATCCTGTTAGCATATTGTATCATGCCTATAGTAATTCTGTACAAGTGACTTCCAGGTTCTGGTAAGGGTGTTTTGTTGTTATTGTGTACATATATCCAGTGTTGGTTTGGTCTCATGTTAGTTACTTATCAAACTATTTTGTTATGCCTGTAACTAGTTTTTTCGGGTCAGTGTTAGGTTTTCCTATCGAGGATAAGGTACGCGCCATCATGATCTGTGAAGTCAGATCGTGACACATCCCTATTTATAACTAACCAAAAACATATATAAGTATAGAGATCGAATTAATTGTTTGAATCTTCAGGTCAATTTTTCCAGCTACCCTGCTATGTATATTTCTCGTGTGACTATTAATCACATCCAACATAGCCTAGTACACGGACTTAGAGCTTTTACTAAGACTCCCATGTGGCACTAGTCAATTTGCTAATGACTCTTTCACGATCTTGCAAATACTAGTAAGTCTATTACTCTTGATCGCTAAGGGAACACTAGATAAGAAGTCTAAGAGAGAGCTTTAGAAAGAAGGCTTGTATATTGCTTGGAAGATTGCTTACAATTTGATTTATAGATGGTTAGCAAGTGAAATGACCCTCTCTATTTATACTACTCCTAAAGGGTCAAAGTGTAAATAATATTTATATTACAATTCCACCTATATTTACACTTTAGTCACTTCTCTAGAATTCTTTACACAACTCTACACAAGTCTAGAGAAGACTAAAGAATACAAAAATAATCTTCATGGATCTAGAGTCTTCCGTAAAGCACTTGAAGGCTCTAGATTCTTCTTTATGCATAGGTGGCAGGTTATGACACTCTCCCCTACCTGATATGGCGACAACCGCGGTACATTGTTGCTGGTGTAGGAACTCCCACACCTTGTCCTTGAACTACCTCATGTCTTCATATTTCTCTCATGTGGCTTTGTTCGGTGACTGGCGCTTCTAGTGCACAAGGAACATGGCAGTAGCGGGCTATCCCTAGTGGTGTGCATCAGTTGGTTCAATTCGGTTTTGTATATTATTGGTTTGGTTTATCAATTTTCGATATCTAAATATGTTAAACCAATAAGAAATCAATAAAATATTTTTATCAATTTTTGATTTATCGCTTTTAAGTCCTTAGAGGTTCGATTTTCAATTAACAGATAACAAGGATAATGAGAATTTACATTAATAAAAAGCAGACAGAGTATGAAAAATATATTTACAAACTTGCGAAAGGTACACTTAGTTAATTACAAACTTAAATACTATAGGAGATAACTAATCACTTAAATACTATAAAGATTAAAATATGTAAAGTATTGCTACAGTGTCATATTAATATTAAATTGCTAATATTTAATATTTACAAAGGAGTAAAATAGTAAATTATTATAATCTTATTAGGTTATCGATTTATCCAATAACCCAATAGTAAAAACCGATATCAAACCAATAACCCAATAATCTTTTTTTTTACAAAACCATTAAAAATTAGATAGCCTAATAACCCAATAAGAATAAACCAATAATGTTTTTATCGGTTTAGATTATTGGTCAGTTCAATTTTTGCACACCCCTAGTTGTCCCCCTTTCCGCTTGGCCTAGTAATCTATGATAGCTTTAATCTCCTTATCATGGAGGTGGTGATTGTTATAGGCGCCCAGCTCGACTATCCTTAGCTTGGGTCATCCTTGTCCTCATGGTACGACTTGAGGACGCTAGCATGAAAGACAGGATGGACCTTCAATGATGGTAGGAGCTCTAGTCGGTATGAGATCTTGCCTACCTTGGCAACGATCGTAAATGATACCTCATAATTTCGCACCAAATTTTGAAGTACGCCTCGTAGAGCCTTGAATTACCTTATATTGAATTTTACTAATACCAATTCCCTAACTTTATAGTCCATGAGACAACGCTTACGGTTGGTGCACTTCTTCATCTTCTTAGTTGCTTTGTCTAAGTAAGACTTAGTGGTGTCCAACTGATCCTCAAAGCCTTTGGCAAAATGTGATGCACCCAGACCCTTACCCTTGAATGTGACCGCTAGTGAATGTGTTGTTGGAGGTTGTTTGCTTGCTAACTCAAACGGTGTCTTGCCAGTGGCTTCGCTTCTCTGCAGGTTATATGAGAATTGGGCCACATCAAGTAACTTTGCCCAATCCTTTTTGTGAGAGCTCATGAAGTACCTAAGCTAGCACTCCAATAAGGCATTGACCCTTTCCGTTTGGGCATCTGTTTATGGGTGGAAACTTGTAGGGAAGTGTTAGCTCCGTGCCTAGTATCTTAAATATCTCTCTCCAAAAGTTTCCACTAAAGTTCAGTCATTTATTATATGCGTTGGCAAGCCCAAATACTTTACTACATTCTTGAAGAATAGCTGGGTAGCCTCGTTGGCAGTACACCTAGCTGTGGCGGGCATGAAGCTGACATACTTGGAAAACTGGTCTACCACAACTATAATCATCCCGTATCCTTCAAACTTTGGAAGGCAAGTGATGAAGTCTATAGTGATACTCTCGCATGGATGTTTGGCTATGGCAACGATTTCAAAAGTCTTGCAGGTTGATGTTGCTCTATCTAGTCTTGCTGGCACACAAGAAAAGTCTGCACATAGCATTCTATGTCATCCCGCATGCGTGACCAGTAATATATTGCCTGAATAAGAGCCCTCATGTGGCGCTGCCCCATATGTCCAGCCCATAAGGTGTCGTGACACTCCTTCATGATTTGCCGCCTAACGTTTCTAGATTTTGATGCATATACTCTCCATCTTGCGATGAGCAACAAACCATCCTCTATCTAGAAGCATCATGTATTGCCTTGGGATGCCAACTCTATGAGCTTCCTCGTTTTTGGGTCATGCTGTAAGCCCTCTTTGTTAGCTTCGCATATGTTGCACTGGGGTGTAGTGATGGCAGCTAATTAAGCTTTCTTGCTTAAAACATCTGCCATGACATTGCCTTTGCCTTGCTTATACTCTAGATTGTAGTCGAATTCAGCTCGAAATTCCTACCACCTAGCCTATTTGGGAGTGAGCTTCTTCTGGGACTAGAAGTAGCTAGTGGCTACATTATCAATTTTGACCATGAACTTTGATCCAAGTAGATAGTGCCTCCAGGTGTGTAGGCAATGTATTATGGCGGTCATCTCCTTTTCTTGCACAGTGTAGCATCATTCAATCTCGTTCAACTTGCGGCTTTTAAAGGTGATGGGGTGCTTCCCCTGCATTAGCATACCCCCAATAGCATTGTCTGAGGCATCCATATGAATCTCAAAAGTTTTGGAGAAGTTAGGTAGTACAAGGACCGACTCATCTGATATGGCAGCCTTTAAGCCTTCAAATGCCTTCTGGCATTCCTTGGTCCAAACCCATAACTTATTTTCATTTAACAACTCGATGAGTGGAGAGACTTTGTAGGGTAACTAATTATAAACCATCAGTCATAGTTGGTAAGCCCAAGGAACGATCTTAGCTTTATTACTTTTGTGGAGGTCTCCCATTCCTTGATGGCTCGCATATTTGCTTTGTACATACATAGTTGGCCTAGGCTTATGATGTGACCCAAGAAGTGCATACCATGCTGGGCAAAGTCGTACTTCTCCTGCTTTATGTAAAGCTCATTTTCCCACAAGACTTGGAACACCTTCTTTAAATGTTGCATGTGCTCCTCCAAGGTGTTTTATTAGATGACTATGTCATCCAGGTACACCACCATGAAGTCATCCAAGTAAGGATGAAAGATCTTTTTCATTAGTGTGCAGAAGGTGATGGGTGCATTAGTTAAGCCGAAAGGCATTATCAACCACTAGTAGGCTCCATATCTTGTTACATAGGTTGTATTCGACTCATCCCCTTCTGTAATTCATACCTGGTAGTAGCCTTTTTTGGGAACCATGAAGTATTTGGATTTTCTAAACCTGTTGATCAAGTCTGTGATGAGAAGAATAAGATACTTATTCTTGACAACTACCTTGTTCAATGCCTAATAGTCTGTGCAAAAGCGCAATGATCCATCCTTCCTCATCTGAAACAGCACTAGTGTGCCATATGATGCCTTGGATGGTCAGACCAGCTTTGAGGAGCTCTTTCAGCTGCTTCCTCATCTCCCCTAACTCTGGTAGCCCCATTCAATATGGCGGTAGGTAGCTAATCTAGTCCCTAGCTCCACTCTATCTTATTATCAACATCCTGCCTTGGAGGCAAGTTTTTCGGTAGCTCTTACGGCATCACATCCTTGTTTTCTTCTAGAACCTGCTCAATGCAAGGTGGCAAGGCTTCTTTAGCACCATATTTTTCATTCGAAGTCATGTTGGTGTCGAGATATGTTAGTTCCCCCTTCTTTATGCCCTTCATTATTTGCACTTTCTGACTTTGGTATCTCACTCATGGGTACCATGCAATACCCTTGTCACTCTATTACAAGTATACGTTGGAGGTAGGGGTCGATCATGGTATGGCACTGTTAGAAGAATTCTTGCCCAAGTATGATATCGAAAATGTCTAAGGGGGTAACGGCAAAGTTAGTCTTACCTTGCCACTTTCCAAGGGTGATATTTACTCCATGTGCTACTCTACATATAGGATCCAGTGGGGCATTAACCATTTTGAGGCGTGTGTTGCTCAGACTATAGCTCAACCCCAACCTTGTTATTGCTGTCTTGGTCATAATGTTGGCCTCTGCTCTCATTTCTACCATGGCACGCATTAGTTTACCATTCAGGGTTATGTCCACATATTATGTTGGGTAGTCCTCCTGCTTACCAACTATCTTAGATATGGTGGCACATAACCCTATCATGCCCACTTGGGTAGTGCTTGAACTTTGCCCTTGGTCCTGTGACTCCTTTTCCTTATGCTCCTGCAATATGGCTCCAAAGTTCTTCATCTGTGGATACTTAGCTTAATCGTATGGGCCTCCACAAATATAGTAGTCGCTTCCATTGGACGACTGCTCCTTGTTCTTAGCATATCCCTGATGTCCGTACTTCTTGCTGTTAGCCGGATCTTGTCTTTTCTGTGGGTGTTTCTTTTTGCCATTGCCACGATCTCCCCCACTTTTGGCATAGCTACCTTTCGACTCCTTAGCCTTGTCTTTGTCATGCTTGAAGTCTGTCAGGGCGTTGGCTTGAGTGATGGCTTCGTCAATAGTGGATACTTGTCATCATTCCAACTCTATCCTTGACTAGTTCTGTAAGCTATCTATGAAGTGGGATATCATATCCTCCTTTATAAGGTTAGGAATCTAAAGTGTGAGGGTTGTAAACTCCTTTATGGATGCCCCTATGCTATCGATTTGCTTCAGTTCCTTGAACTTATGCTTGGCTTCAGTCTTGAACTGGTCCCACATACCTATCGTGTACAGCCCCTTTCCTATTTTATCCCCTTTGCACTTCTACCATAGTATAGCCATATTCGTCAAGTAGAGTACGGTCATGTTAATCTTTGTTTTATTGCTCTTTACTTTGTTACACTTGAAGTAATTCTCTAAGTGCCACAAGAAGTTTTCCACCTCCTACGCATCATGGATGCCTTTAACAATAGTTGTCATGGGAACTCAATCCTAGCCTCCCTTTCAATGCCCGGTACAACATATATCCCCTCCTCGATGACTTACTCAAATGCCTTTACTCTAGAATTCATGGCTCCTAACATGTCCATGAACTTGCCCTCTAAGGAAGCCACCTAATACTCTAAGGAAGTGAATGCTTCTATTGCCTCGACCTCTGCTACCTTGTACCTGTCCAAGTCTTAACAGATGTTGTCATGCTTGTCAAGGGTGAAATCCTCTAAAGTCTTCAACTTGCTATCAAATTTGTTTATGTGCCTGCCAAGGAATTCCACTGCTTGACGGGCAACATCTACTCTTGTGAGCCACTTCATGCTAGGTGTGACATTTGCACAGTCCTTGCAATGCTCATTGTTAGTCACTTTTGTGGACGAGAGCGAGTGGGTGGTAATGACGTTGCTTGGTGTTGGTTCAATCAACAACTCATCCTTCTTAGAGTTTTTCTTCCCCTTTTGTGACTTCTTGCCAACATCTGTCTTGACGTTGGCGACATTAATGGCGTCAAAGTCTTCTCCAGTTGTCATGATTCCCTTAGTCAGACCTTCTCTGATACCACTTTGTCACAGACTTAGAAATTTTACTAAGACTCTCATGCAATACTGGTCGATTTGTGCATGAGGTCTTCACAATAGCATTAAACAACCTAGTCGACCACTCAATACCCTTCTTGGCCACGCTTTTCCAAAAATTCGCTAGAATTTCATCTGGTCTGATCGCTCCACCTCTATTTATCCTACTAACATCATGCCTAACTTCCTCAACTCTAAAATGCCTATAATAACCAAAATCTCGATAACTCTCAGCATGCGCCAAATCACCCAAATCAATATCTCTATCCCCTTTTTCATTTAAGAGTTAATGAAAGTACTCTTGCCACCATTCTTACCTGAGTTTTAACTCCATCATGCATATACTTTATCACCATAATGTACACCATTGGAACACCTTTTGCCTCTATGCATCTCCATAAAATATCCCTTGGTACTTTGTCATAGGCCTTTTCCAAGTCAATAAACACTATATAAAGGTCCCATCTTCTCTCCCTATATTTCCTCACTAATCTCCAAACAAGATGGATTGATTCAGTATTTAATCATCCCAGAATAAATCTGAATAGGTTCTCAGAAATAGACAATACTTTCCACATCCTCGTCTCCACCATTCTCTCCCAAACCATCATAGTGTGGCTTAACAACTTGATACCCCTATAACTGTTACAACTTTGAATATCACCCTTGTTCTGTAAAATAGAACCATTGTATTCTTCCTCCATTCATCAGGCATCACAGCGATCTTCCCAATAGCATTAAACAACCTAGTCGACCACTCAATAACCTTCTTGGCCGCGCTTTTCCAAAAATCCACCGGAATTTTATCCGGTCCAGTCATTTTACCTCTATTTATCCTACTAACAACATGCCTAACTTCCTCAACTCTAAAATGTCGATAATAACCAAAATCTCAATAGCTCTCAGAATGCACCAAATCACCCAACTCAATATCTCTATCCCTTTTTTTCATTTAAGAGTTAATGGAAGTACGCTTGCCACCTTATCTTAATGGAATTTTCATCCACCAACACTGTTAGGACCCGCAACATAATTTAAACCCCGAACGTCCTTAATTGGTTCTATTTAATAAAGTATTGGTACCTATGTAATATTTTACTTAAGTTAGGTCCTTAAGAATAAAAAAGGATGTGGGGTCAAGGTGGGTGTCTCCTTTTGATTGGACCAAG
>JAOTQJ010059413.1:0-13891 GCA_025642045.1 Solanum sejunctum | reverse complement strand
AAAATTTCTGTAGAATTTCGGGCTAGGTTATAAAGGAATTTGGCTTGGTAAGTGTTTGCGTGCCCCTATCGGGCACTAGTCACGACCTCCAGGGTGGGGTGTGACAAGATTAAAGTTTACATACTTGAAACTCTGGGTGTGGATATTTCCCACCCTCAGAGCTCTATTTAAACTTGACTCGCGTATACTAGACTTCCTCCTAAACTAGTTTATGGATAATAATTCAATGTTGCATATAGTTAGCCAGTTTGGGATATATACTACTTCTACAATGGATTTTTTATACACAATGTCTAGTAATTGTCTCTGTACTTCTTCTGGAACCCTTAAAAATTACATTGTTTCTCTCTTTCCATACTAGATAGACCCCTACTGCCACTGTCATCCTGTATATTTTTTCTTCTGCTATCTTTTCTTTTGTATTTCTTACTAACCACTCCATATTTTTCTGCCATCCTTTTGCTCTTCTATTGATGTTCAGCCATTTTAGCAGCTTTATCCATACTTTCCTTGCTTCTGTTTATTTAAAAAATAGGTGTTGGTGACTCTTTGGAGCATTGTTGCACAATGAGAAGGTAATATCTATTAACATCCCCATTTCTCCAATCTATCCTTTGTATATAATTTTTCATGCATTGTTAGGAATAAAATGAAGATCTATTTTGGTTGTTCATGATTGTTGCATATTGCTCTTCTCCAAGGAACTTTCCTGTGTTCCCCTCTCAGTTTGTTGCACACTTTCTTTATGCTATATATGTCTGCTTCAAGTGTTTCCTTCTTGCTTATTCCTACTTTTTCAAGATATGCTCCTCCTTGTAGTATTTTCCTAATCATTTATGAAGCTTAATTTGCTTTTGTGTCCCATGGTTCCTTTCTTTTTATGTAATAAGAGTGCACTCAGATGACCTATAGCTTTTCCTTTCTGTTTGTCAAGTTCACAATTGTTTGATAATTGCTGCTTTGTTCCAGGTTTGAATGTCTAAGATATTCAGACCTCCTGCTGAGTTTGATTTACATAGTGTTTCTCAAGCTATTAAAGCTTTGCCTCTAGTCTGAACTTTTCCATTCCAAAGAAACCTCTTACAGATAGTTTTTACCTGTTGTAAGATCTTCTTAGGCATAAGAAATATTTGAGATCAAAATTGTTGGATTGACAGAAGTACACTCTGAATTAGTTGCAATCTCGCTGCATAAGGTGAGAATTTCACACTTCATGCTTGTATATTCTATATCATTCTGTCTATGAGAGGTTGACACTGACTGATTAATAATATTTTTGGACTCAGGGGTACTCCCAGGTATCTAAAAGGTAACTACCCTTTCTTGAAACCTGTATACCTCAATATCTCTTCCCGTTGGCCCTCTGTTACCCCTCCAAAATATATATTAGTCTTGCTTTGATTGACAATCAGGTCTGAAACTCTTGAAAATTCCTGAAATCTATCAAACAACTTACTTATTGATTGCAGATCCCCTACGCTGAAAATTAACAGGTCATCTGCAAAGCTCAAGTGAATAATATTTTGCTTTTGACACCTTGGATGGTACTTAAATCCCTTCTCTTCTTTGAGTATCTTCAGTAGCCTTGTAAGGTACTCCATTAAACAGTGAAAAGATATAGAAATTGGGTCACCCTATTTCATTCCTCTCTTTACTTTAAATTTTGGACTAGATACTCCATTTATGTTGATAGAGTAACTCACATTTTTGACATATACCATAATCCATGTTATGAATTTCCCAGAATTTGCAACCCTCTTAGCACATTTTCAAGAAAATGCCATTCCACAGAATCATAGGCTTTTTGCATGTCAATCTTCATCATACATCTAGGAGAAATACCTTTTCTATCATAACCTTTTATAAGTTTATGACTAAGTATGACATTATCTCCTAAAACTCTACCAGGAACAAATACAGCTTGACTAGGGTCAATCTAGTGTTCTAATACAACCTGTAATCTGCTAGTTAACATCTTAGATATAATTTTATAAAAACAATGCAATAAGAGATAGGTCTAAATTCTTTTATGGAGCTGGGATGTTTAACTTTAGGTATCAAGGTCACTGTGGTTCTATTTATTAGGCCATATATTTCATTTATTTTGAAAAATTACAGAACCACTTTAGTTACCTCATCACCCACTACTGGCCATGCTTGTTTGTAAAAATATGAGTTCAATCCATTTCCCCCTGTGCTTTGCTATCTTCTATATTCTTCAGTGCTTCAAGTACATCTTTTTTAGTGAAATCCTTGATTAGTTCCAGCTGTTATAATTTGTGCAGCACTGATCCAACCTTCATTACCTCCTACCTTGCTACTGACATAGGATGAGTTGTTTGTCCTAGTAGCTTTGTGTAAAAGTCAATTGCTTCTCTTGTGATTGCTTTCTGTTCCATAATTGTTATACCATTCTCTTTAATCAGCATTGTGATTTGATTCTGTGATTTTCTTTCTTTCATCTGAGCAAAAAAGTATTTTGTGTTTGAGTCACCCAATTTCAGCCATTGCACTCTTGACTTTTGTTTGTAAATAGATTCCTCTATCATGCTTTATTTGTGTAGTTCATTCTTTAACTCTTTCTCTTCATCCTTATTTGCTTGTGAGACTAGAACATTACTCATTTGCTTTTGTTTCAAATCCAGCTTCATTCTTAACTTTTTCATTCTCTCTTATGCTCCCTTAAATTCCTGTTGGTTCAACTGTTGCATTTCTTTTTTCACCCTTTGTAGATTCTTCCATATTCCTTGCATTTCTCTCTCATGTGTTGTCCAACCCTTTTTGACTTTATCTTTGAATTCTTGGTGCTTTACCAGACAATTATAAAATTTAAAAGTTGTCCTATTACTCATCCAATACTATGCTTAGTGGAGAATGATCAGAGAAATGGACTGCATTATCCTGACTTGTTTGGTGGCATATTAAGTACCAATTCATCATTGACTAGTGATTTATCTATTCAGCTATTTACATGACCATTTGTCCAAGTGTACTCTTTTCTTACTGTGGGAAGTTCAACCAAGTTGATTCACATATTCCTTGAAATCCTTCATCTCTACCTGTTGTACTTGACTGCCTATTGGTTTGTCATCTGGACACTAGATTGAGTTGAAATCCCCCATTATTAGCCATGGACCTCTGGTTTGGTTGTGTATCCTTTGCAAGTCACTCCATAATGATCCTTTTGCATTTATTGTGTGAAGCCCATAAACTGCTGTGAAGTGCATTTCAGGTCCATTTCTAATTTGCATTTTCCCATGGATGTACTGAGTAGCAGTTTCTGTCATCTGGTATCTCACTCTGTTAGGATCCCAAACTATCAATATTCTTCCTCTACTCTGATTTGTAGCATTAGTACATCATTCTCAACTTGACATAACTTTATCCAATATATTCCTACTTCTTTCAACTTTTACTCTATGCTCATATATAGCTATAAGACTTATTTTATGTTTCCTCAAAAGTACCTTTAGTTCCTTTTGCTTCACCACTTGGTTGAAGCCCCTCACATTCCAAGACACTATTATTGTGTAGGATCAGGTGGTGCTACCTCTTGTTCCTTCATCTTGTTTTCACTATTTTTTGCCTTTTCCTGTTGTTGGCTGTTGCTACCTTATGTGTTAGTACCTAGTGACTGCTTTCTTGTTGTCTTTGATTTTATTATTTGCAACTCACTTTTGATTGTTTTCTTGATCTCCCTATTGTTTCTGTCCTTGTTTCTTCAACCTTCCCTTTCCCTTTCTCAATTTCAGCTGGTTTTGTGGTGGTTGGTTTCCATTCTTTCCTTTGTCCTTGTTCTTGCTTCCTTTGTATTGGTTCCATCTTCCTTTCCCTACAAATGTGTCCTACTTGAACACACTTTTGGCAATATAGTGGCTTCCATTCATACACCATCATCTGTTCGAACATTTTGTCCTTAGAGTTCTGTGTCTTGACGGTCTTTGGAAGTTCTTTTGTTATATCTATCTCCATCAAGATTTTGCAAAGAATATTCGACTGACCTGAGTTATACATTCATCCGCATAAAGAGGTTAGCCTAGTTTGTTTCCTATCTTGCTCAACACCACAACATTCCAGCAATTTAGTGGTAGGGTAGGGAGTTTAATCCATAGTGGGATTGTTGTGAATATTTCTTCCTTGAAATTGAACTTTGGGGTCCATGGATGTGCAACATAAATTAAAACAACATAAGTAACATATATTATTTAAAATTAACATAAAATGTACTATAGATCACATCAATTAATAACTAAATTTTTTTAAAAAATATATAAAAAATTTATCAATATTACATAAATCGACACAAAAAAATAATAGATATTAGGGATAGCATAGATTTTTGTAACTAGTATATGTAAGAATCATTAAAATTTTAGTAAACACTTCTTATATTCTAAATCCATAATTTCAAAAGTTTAAGGAACTTTAAAGATTGAACTCAAATTGAAATCCTAAATCCAGCTCTGATTATGGCAAGCTTCATGCCTGTTAGATTGGAAAAAGTTTGTTCAAATAGTGTTGTATGGATTTGCATCCCACTATAGTTACTATTCACAGAGCAGTTCATGTGGCTTACAGGAGGAGAGTTCGGTGAACTGAAAGCCGAACTCATGTAGATGTAAACTTTAAACTTAAGTCACATGCGATCCTTTAAAATTGTTCACGTATTTTATTTACATTTTAATATCAAATTTGCACCTATTAAACACTTCAACCTAAACAAATCGACCTATTTAATATAAAATGACAATCAATTAAAAGATGGAGATGCGTGTAACTCAAACACAAATGGACTAGCGAAATGATTACATGTGGTGAGTAGATCCATTTCGTTTAAATGAATCACTTTACTTAAAAGTTTCCAAAACAAATTTTATTTAAGTGCTATGGATTGGAAAGTAGTAGTTTCTGATTACGTTTTTCTTGTTATGAAGCATGCTATTGTACAGCAAAAGGGGAAAGAATTATTTGGTTTGAGTGGCAAGCAAGTGTAATGGAATATGGATCGCACCCACATCATTATAAATTGATAGGAGCATCTCTCCTTGGCTATAAATAGCCATATCAGTGTAACAATTGAGCACACACCCATACGGAACATAACGAATACACTTGAAGCAATAATATTTCCCCGCTTCCTTCTCCTTCCTCAGTTTTCAGTTTTTGTTTCTCTTAAATTTATTCTAGTTAATTCTAGATTTATTTTTATAACACGTTATCAGCATGAGACTCTGTCATTTGAAGGCTAAGGTATTAATATTTTACTTGTGTTCATTATGTCTAATTTTACTAAACTTGAGTTTGTTGCACTTCAAAGTTCATGCAAGAACTATCTTTCATGGGTACTGGATACTGAAATCCATTTGGATGCAATGGCTCTTGGAGACACCATTAAATATAATAATAAAGCATCAAAATAAGATTGTGCAAAAACAATGATATTCTTGTATCATCATATTAATGAAATTCTGAAAATAAAATATCTCATAGTCAAAGATCCACTTGTTCTGTGGTATAACTTGAAAGAAAGATATGACCACCTGAAGATGGTCATACATCGTCCAAAGGCACGATATAATGAGATACATTTAAGGCTACAAGACTTTAAGTCTATTTATGAGTACAATTCTGCCATGTTCAGAATTACTTCTCAATTGAAACTACCAAAGATACCATTAGTGATGATGAGATGTTGAAAAAATATTCCCCACATTTCATGCCTCGAATATGCTTTTACAACAACAATATTGAGAAAAAGATTTCAAGAAGTACTCTGAATTGATTTCTCATCTTCTTGTGGCTGAACGAAATAAAGATTTGTTGATGAAAAATTATGAAAAACGATCAACTGGGTCGGAAGCATTACCTGAAGTGAATGAGGTGGAGGACAGCCATGTGGGCATGGAAGAGATCGTGGTTCTAGTCGCGGACGTGAACGTGAATGTGGACATGATCGTGGCTGTAATTATGATCAAGAACAAAATTCTTTCCCTAGTATTAATCATTCACCATAGAAAAATCAATATAGAAAGGGAATAAAAAAGATGGAAAACGCGAAACAGTTAGAACAAACTGTTTTCAATGTGACGGAAGAAATCATTATGCATGTGATTGTCGGACTCTCAAACACTTGGTTGAGCTTTATCAGGCATCACTAAGAAAGAAAGATAATAATCTTGAAGCAAATTTTACAATCGAAAATCGTGTTGATTTGACACATTCGGATGTGGCAGATTTCTTTGAATACCCAAAAGAAAAGATAAATTACTTGATTGGTTATAGCTCCTTAATGTGGAAGAATAGAATAGTGATGTTTAATATTTATCAATGATGATGTTCTTAATATTTATTGTCTTTGCACTACTTATAATATAAAATAATAGTAATAATAATATAAATATTTTTAGATTTATATGTGTATGCTCATCAAGTCTCTTTAGTAATATGCATGAAAAAAATAAAATTTTAATTTGTTGGTTCAAATGAAATAATAACAAAGTAAACCATTTTTATAAGGTGATTTTAAATCTAATCATCATAACTAGTTTGTGCACACACAAATTCTTTGAAAAAAATTAATAGCGATTTTTTTAAATTCTTTTGAAGATATGGATAACTCTCAAAGCAAGTTATCTAATTATGAAGATATTTGTTTGATTGATTCTGGCACAACACACACGATATTCAAAAATGAAAAATATTTTTCTCACTTGAGTATGAGTCGTATAAATGTTACAACAATTTCTGTTAGTACTAAATTGATTGAGGGATTTGGGAAAGCTATTATAATTTTACCCAAAGGAACTAAATTCACAATAAATAATTCCATGTTCTCTCCTCGATCCCGGGGAAGTTTGTTGAGTTCTAAAGATATTCGTGAAAATGTTTTACACATCAAGACAATTAATGAAATGAGTCTTGAATATCTTGTTATAAAAAGGTATCTCTGGGCAGGCATGCGTTATTAAAAGATTTCCAATATTGTCTTCTGGGTTGTATTGGACAAAGATTAGTACAATTGAAGCACATTCTATAGTAAATCAGAAATTTACTGATTCCAATACCTTTGCACTTTGGCACAATCGTCTGGGATACCCAGGATCCATAATAATGAGATGGATCATAAAAAATTCAAATGGTCATCCATTAAAGAATATGAAGATTCTTTTAAATGATGAATTTTTATTGTACTGTTTATTATCAAGGCAAGTTAATTGTGAGGCCATCACAAACAAAAGTGGAAATTGAGTCCTCTGCGTTCTTAGAGAGTATGCATGGAGATATTTCTAGACCTATTTACCCACCTTGTGGGTCGTTTAGGTACTTTATAGTGCTAATAGATGCATCTTCAAGATGGTCTTATGTATGTTTGTTATCATCTCGCAACTTGACATTTTATAAAATTATTGACACAAATTATAGATTATGGGCACAGTTTTTCGATAATCAGATTAGAATAATTCGCCTTGACAATGTTGTAGAATTTACATCCCAAGCATTTAATGATTACTACTTATCAATTGGTATAAGAGTTGAACATCCTCAAAATGACCTTTTTGAGTCATTAATTTAAAAATTGCAGTTGATAGTAAGACCACTGCTTATGAAAACTATATTACACACTTCTGTTTGGGGTCATGCAATTTTACATGCGGCAACACTGATTCATCTCATACCGACACATTATCACAACTTTTTCTTCATTACAGTTGGTTTTGAGTCAAAAAACCTAATGTATCTCATTTAAGAGTCTTTGGATGCGCTATGTATGTGCCTATAATACCACCATACCACACTAAGATAAGACCTCAAAGAAGGTTAGGAATATATTTTGGGTTTGAATCACCCTCCATTATTCGGTATCATGAACCACTGAATGGAGGTATATTCACTATACGATTTGCAAATTGTCGATTTGATGAGACAAATATCCAAAAATTAGGGGGAGAAAATAGTGAAATCAAAAGAGAAATTTTATACAAAAATCCGTCTTTGTCTCATCTTGATCCACATATTTCTATTTGTGAACAAGAAGTACAAAAGATTATCCATTCATAAAAAATAGCAAATCAAATGCTAGACGCATTTACTGATTTGAAATGGATAACTAAGTCACATATCCCTATAGTGAATGCGCCTATTTGGATTGATATCCCAAAGGGACCATCTGCTTGTATCACAACTTTTGAATCTAAAAAACGCCTGAAGCGTGGTAGACCATTGGGTTCAAATGATAAACATCCTAGAAAGAGAAGCTTAAGGAATAATAAAAACGATACTACAGAAAAACTTTCTGAAAAAGGTCAAGACTTGAGAAATTCTGATATTTTTGAAGAAATCAGTGAACTCGAGACTCGAGTGAATGAAAAACTTTCTATAAGTTCTACCGGTGATGAGATAAATTTAGATTGACCAAAAATTACAGTGGATAATATTTTTGCATATAATATTGCACTTGACCTCATGAAAGATAGTGAAAGTTTTGAGCCTAAATCCATCGAAGAATGTCGACGTAGAGATGATTGGCCAAAATAGAAAGAAGCAATTCAATTTGAGTTAAATTTACTCTCTAAGCGTGAGATATTTGGACCTATAGTCCAAACCCCTAATAGTGTAAAATCAGTTGGCTATAAATGAGTTTTTGTGCAAAAGCAAAATGAAAAAAAATAAAATTGTAAGATACAAGGCACGCTTTGTTGCACAAGGATTCTCTCAAAGACCCGGTGTCAGCTATGAGAAAACATATTCCCCCTATTATGAATGCAATAACTTTTTGATATCTCATCAGTTTAGCTGTACATGAAAATCTTGAAATACATCTAATAGATGTACTTACAGCCTACCTTTATGGTTCACTTGATAATGAAATTTACTTGAAAATCCTAAAAGGATTTAAATTGCCTGAAGCATGTACAAAATCTCAAGAAATATTCTTAGTCAAATTACAAAAATTATTATATGGTCTGAAACAACCAGGGCGTATGTGGTATAATCGCCTCAGTGAGTATTTAATAAATAAAGGATAAATAAATGATGTCATTTGTCCACGTGTTTTTATTAAGAAAATGGGATTAGGGTTTGTAATACTCGCTATGTTGATGATATAAATCTCATTGGAACTCCTGATGAGGTCCAAAACGCAATTGACTATTAAAGAAAGAATTTGAGATGAAAGATAACGAAAAGATAAAACTTTGTTTGAGTCTGCAAATTGAACATTTAGCAGACGGGATCTTTGTTCATCAATTTACGTATACTGAGAAAATCTAAGAATGATTATATATGGACAAAGCACATCCGTTAAGTACTCCAATGGTTGTTAGATCACTTGAAGTGAATAAAGATCCATTCCGTCCTCTAGAAGAGGATCTTCTTCTTGGTCTAGAAGTACCATACCTCAGTGCCATTGGAGCACTTATGTATCTTGCTAACTCTGCTAGACCTGATAGAATATTTTCTGTTAATTTGCTAGCAAGATATAGTTCATCCCAACGCGAAGGCATCAGAACGATATCTAGTATATTTTGCAATACCTGAAAGATACAACTGATATGAGTTTGCTTTATACTAACAAAGGCTATGCAGACCTTATTGATTATGCAAATGTAGATTATTTATCAGATCCACATAAAGGATGATCTCAAATAGGCTATGTGTTTACATATGAAGGAACTGCTATATCATGGTGATCTACGACACAGTCCGTTATTTCTACTTCTTTAAATCATACTGAAATAATAACAATTCATGAAGCAAGTAGAAAATGTGTGTGGTTGAGATCGATGATACATTCCATCAAAGAGAAATGTGGACTAAAAAATGATGTCATCCACGATCATATTTGAAGACAATGTTGCATGCTGCTTAATTGAAAAGTGACTTCATAAAAGGAGACATAATGAAGCACAATTCACTAAAATTATTCTACATACATGATCTTCAGAAGAAGGTGATATTAATATATGCAACAAATTCGTTCAACTGATAATCTTGTAGATTTATTTACTAAGATATTGCCAACGTCAACATTTAAAAAGTTGAGATATAAGATTGAAATGTACCGTCTCAAAAGTATCAAATGAAGTCTTCATCAGGGGGAATAAAATATGCATTATACTTTTTTTTTCTTAAATAAAATTTTATTCCACAGAATTTTTTCAGTAAAATTTTTAATAAGATAACTAATGATGCATGTTAAGGTTCTCGAGAATCTTTCCTTTACATGAATAATTGAAAGAGTGTTATGAAACATATTATTATACAGTAAAAGGGGAACAAACTATTGGGTTTGAGTGGCAAGCAAGTGTAGTGGAATGTAGATCCCACCCATATCATGATAAATTGATAGGAGCATCTCTCCTTCGCTATAAATAGCCATATCAGTTTAACAATTGAGCACACATTCATATGAACGAATACACTTGGAGCAATAATATTTTCCCTCTTTCTTCTCCTTCCTCAGTTTTCGGTTTTTGTTTCTCTTAAGTTTATTTTACTTAATTCTAGATTTATTTTTATAATATTTTTTTCTATTTAATTTTGTTTATTTTGAGTTTATTGTTGATAAAAATTAAGAATAGGGTGTATATGTATCAAATTAGTTTGAATTTTTAAATATCAAATTAAATTATTTATATTCAATTTTTAAATTTATAAATTACATTAAATTAGTAAAACTCAAAGTTTTTCTGCCACTGTTTCTTTTTAGATTTCTCATGTTTTCATGTATCTATTAAATACTTTTTGATGACAAGACATCATAGGGGTAAATACACATCAAAGAAGTGCGTGAAGCCAAGAAATTCTCTTTACTATCCAATCAAATAATGCCATATCAATATTAGAAAAAACAAAAAATTAAATTAAAAAAAAAGGAGGAAATCAAATCAGCATCATCTTCCCCAATTCAACTCTTTTTTCTTTTCCAAATTCTTGAATTCTTCAATTCCACTCCCTAATCCCATACTACCTAAAATTTTCACTGGCAAATTCCTTTGTCATCGTCCCTACCACACCCCTTTTCCTTATTCTCTTTCATTCTATCTTTCTAGCATCATTTCGTCACCACCAATTATAGTTATCTTCACTGAAACAGTACCAACTAACTGGGCTTAAGCACAATTCCAGTGAAACTTTATTTTTTCCGACAATACTAATATGAACTTAAATTACTTTCTAAAGTTGTTAAATGATTCAAATCTTAAAGAACTCACAAAATAAAAATAAAAAAAATATCAATAAATTTGATTGACATTTGAGGAAGAGAATGAAATTGGGAAAAATGACATTTAAGATTGTTAATAGGTAATGAAATAAATGGGTGAGATAGGTGGTGGGTGGGAAAAAGATTCTTGAAAAGGGAGGAAAAAGATGGAGCATAGATGATCATTGAAGTGTGAATGTGTGGCCAACAGGGGAGGGTTCCAGTGAAGAAGGACAGTTCTTTTTTTCTCTTTTTGTTAAAAATATAGTTTTCCTTTTTAATTTGTTTAAATTATTATTATGATCTATTGCCACATGTCTCATTTTGATAAGCTATTATGTCAATCATTTGCGAGTGTATGACACTCTTTAATTTTAGGTGATTGTCAAAAAATATTTGATAGGTATATTTTTCAACTAGTAAGATATCCAACAGCTACAAGTCTACATTGATGTGTCTAAGTGAAATGTGCAGACAACTTTAGATGACTTAAGTCTAAATATAATTACATGACTACACATTTAGAAAAAAATAAAAATTAGGTTATGTAATTTGAATATTATTTATCATTCTTAGTATTTTCTGTTGAGAAGGAATTTCATCAAGGATCTGCGTTGTGCCCTTTTTTGTTTGCTTTGATGATGGATGAGTTGACACGGTTTATTCAGAAGGAGATTCTATGGTGTATGCTATTTGCGGATAACATAGTACTAATTGATGAGACTTAGGTTAAAGTTAATGATAGATTGAAGGTTTGAAGACAGACTTTGGAATCCAAAGGGTCCAAACTAAATCAAAATTGAATACTTGGAGTGCAAATTCAGTGTTGCGAGGGATGAAATAGATATTAATGTAAGGCTTGTCACTCAACCAATTCCCAAGAGGGATAACTTTAAATATCTTCGGTCCATCATCCAAAATAGTAACGATATTGACGATGATGTCACACATTGTATTGGGGCAACATGGATGAAATAGAGGCTTGCCTTTGGAGTACTGTGTGATAAGAAGATACCACCTCAACATAAAGATAAGTTTTATAGAATGGTGGTTAGGTCGTATTTGTTGTATGAGGTGAAGTCTTGGCCAATTAAAAATTCACATGTTTAGAAAATGCAGGTCGCAGATATGATAATGTTAAGATGAATGTGTGGACATACCAGGAGTAATAAGATTAGGAATGAGATAATTCGTGAGAAGTTAGAGGTGACCCATATGACTGACAAAATGAGGGAAATGAGACTGCGATGGTTTGGACATGTGCAGAGAAGAAGTACCGATGTTCCTATTAGGAGGTGCGAGAGGTTGGATTTAGGGATTATACGGAGGAGTAGAGGTAGACTAGAAGAAGTATTGGGGGAGGTGATCAGACAAGATATGACGAAACTTGATCACACCGAGAACATGACCTTAGATGAAAAGAAGTGGAGGTCGCGAATTAAAGTACTAGACTAATAGGTTAGTAGGGATAGATTGATGTCTGGCCTTGGGATATAAAAGGATAGTAGGTTTAGTTGTGTCTTTATATCTTGTGTTACCATTATCCATTTTATGTATGTTATTTTTATCGTATTTACATACTATCATGTACTTTTCGTTATTAGTCATTCTTTCTTTTCTCTTTTCCTTTTTCTTTTTCCTCCATATCTAGTTTATTCTACTTATGGGATTTTTGATATGAGGGTTCCCAGGAAACAGACTCTCTACGTTTGAGGTAGTGGTAAGGTCTGCATACATTTTACCCTCCCCAAACTCCACTTTTGAGATTACACTAGGTATGTTGTTGTTGTCGTTGTATTGTCATTCTTAATGTTGAATTGATTTTTTCTTTAATATTAGTATTGATTTGATTTTGGTTTAAGCTTTATCAAAGTTGCTAATATTTATCAGCTGTAACCTTATTTAGACCATTCAAAATTCTAAGTCAAACTTAAAATAATATGTTTAAACATAAAAGATAAATATTATAAAAAACACTTTTATGTATAAAATAAATTTTCAAATTATATATATTATATCAGATTGGTTGGTTTCACAGTGACTTTTAAAGTTAAAAACAAACCAACTCAAATATATTCCTTATTTTTTTAATTTAACACCAAATCAAGTCAAATCAAACTAGTAGTTAAATATATATTTTTAGGTTTGACTTAATTTATAATTTGATGCAATATTTTAATTACTTGATTTTTTTCACTTTTAATTGAAAGTGTACAAAATTATGATATTGATAACAAGTTTAAACCCAATATAGAAAATAAAAAAGAAAAGTCAAATAACTCAAATTGATAATTGCAATTCTTAAGAGCATGAAAACTCATAAATAAGTTTGTGTATTTATTGAGATGTTTTAACAAATTGATGATTGCCATTCATTAGGTGAATCATTTTGAAGTTATGATTACAATTTGAAGTTATTTGATAAAAATTTGACTCAAATCGGATGAAGTTTTATAGTTGAAGTTTATAGAAGTCGAAATTCAGTTATATACATAAGTTTGTAATATTGTATACCATGTATAAAAACTAGTGTAAGAAAAAAATTAATTAATTACTATTGCAAGAAAAAAAACTAATTATGTGGGTGTAAATGTTAGACCCCGTAATTAGTTAAATGGAGGTTAATTGCTCATTCGGGAAAATTGTTGTGATTGAGGTGTATTTTAAATTTTACTAACTTATAGTGCG
>JAOTQJ010059402.1:0-13891 GCA_025642045.1 Solanum sejunctum | reverse complement strand
CACTTACGAAAGTGAACTTATGCCATGTTCGCCATAACTTTTCCAATTGAACGATTTACTTCGAGCGAATTAATTACAGGGTCTAACATTTAACAAGTCTAATTTCTTCCTCATCCTTTTATTTTTGTGCCCCTCATTATGTAACTGAGCGTACAAATCAGCATTTGAAGAATTTACCTAGGACTTAATCATCTCATCAATTTCTTCTGACTAGGTCAATATTGGTTTCTTAGATGTCTTTACAGTTCGATCGAGAGAATCAAGACCTTTGAATCTTCCGTTTTTCTTTACACCAACAGATTGCACCAAGATATCCGCTTTATTTAATTGAGAAGGCTAACTACCTGAATTTGTTTCTCTTTCTACAACCGATCCACTGTGAGCCATTAATATTTCTTGTTTCTTTCTTTCAAATTCATGTTGCATAAGAATAAGTTTTTAAGACCATATATATATTGTCAATAGAGAATATATTATTAGCATAAACTATGGTGGACTCTAGTATAAAAAATAAACACAACAAGAAGTATGGTGGACTCTAGCACATTATTTGTACAAGTCATTTTCAACTATAAAAATTATTCACTTTTTTTTTAAAGTAATTTTTTCACATTATTTGGAAATTGTGTTTCAGCCATGAACATTACATTCTAAAGGGAGGGCTTGATATATGCCCCTGAATATTGTACTTTAGAGATAGTATAGCCCTCATTATAAATCTAGCTCATATATATTCCTATTTATTACAAAAATAATCAAGACAACTTTTTAAATCTAATGGAAGTGCAACCAAATAAAAAAATAATTTTTTCCTCTTTTTTTTAATCTTAAAAAATTCACTTAGGTGTATATTTTGAGTCTTTTCATATTTAAATACTTTCACTTTTTTGATTCAACAACTAATTTTATTTTATTATTTTAATGATCAAATTTATATTTTCTTGCAAAATCTGTCGTAGTTGCCCCAATTATTTGTTATATATATAAATAACAAATTACAATATATCCACAAAAATAGTTTTAAATTCTTTCTTGCTTCTTTCTCTTTTTTCGTTCATACTTTTTTATTTTTATTTTTCATATTTACACACTAGATAATGACAATGAAATAACAATCATAACAATAACATACCTAGTAAGTGAAATTCTATTTATACTAAATAATGAAAGTAAAATAAAATAAGAAACTTAAATAATGATATGGAAAAAGATCTATAAGAAAAATATCCAAAACTTCAAATTAATCATTCAATCAAGGAAGTAAAAAATAATTTATATATGAGAAGGATCAAATATATCCCTAAACTTTGCTAGAAGTATCATATATACCAAAACATGATTTATTTTTAAATAAACAATAAAAAGTTCTATTAGATGAAAAGGGTATTATATGAGGCACTTTTGTGGTGATAAAGGTAAATGTGAGTCACTCTTATAACAATAAGGTTATATTGAGACACTTCTTTATTTTGGTTTTTCATATTTTCTAAATTGTAAAGTCGAGGTACATCAATTCTTTTTCCTATTTTAACTTCATCTTGAAATGGTATTTCAAATTTATTGAAAATAATTTCAATTCGATTTTGTGATTCACTTTTCGGTTTTGAACTTGTATTTAAGTATGTTATTGATGCATAGATGCTATTCCAATTCATAAACCCTATTTCAATTTTCTTCATGATATATTATTGAACACAATTGTAGCTTCAACTCCAATAACTCTATGATCAAAGGTGTTTGGTACAAATTAAGAAGAATATTTTTAATGAAAAAATATATTTCTAAAAGTTTTTTTTTTAAAATAAGTTGATTTCTTATTTATTTTTTAGTGCTCGATAATTAATAAAATCATGTATATACGCTAGTAGAGGATGTGAAAAAATAATTAAAAAAATTATTTTCCTCAATAGAAAACACACCCCAAATGTCAATTAGTTACCTATGTACAACACATATTGCTAATATTTGTTTTAAAATGAAGAAAAGACTAATAAATCAAACTCTTCCAAAGATGAGCAACAAACAAGATTTCTTCTCTCTTTCAATCATTTTATTTTTTTTATGTGTCGGCCATCACTGCCTCCTGCTTGTCGTGCATATTATACTTCAACACATGTCCTCACACTCTCTCAATATAACACTCAAAGAAACATCACTTCTTAGCTATCAAATAGTCCTAGAAAAAAACTATTACAATTGCAGGTCAGTTTTCTTGATTATTGTGTTCACTACCTCAGTTCCAATAATTTTTTAAATTTATTTTTTGTATTCAATTACAGTTTTTGGTGAGATATCTATGTGACAGGTGAGCTTCTAAACACTAATGTTATGTATGCCAAGATTCTAATGATTTAGGTCTGCATGTGAGGCTTTGAGCTATTGTCTTTGAACTATTTAAGAATTTTGATGAATTTATGACCTCTTTCATGTATAAAAACACAAGAGGAGAGCCGAATATAAGTGGATCTAGAATTTTATATAAGCTTGTACTTGTGTTTTGTATAGTTGATGCAAAATTAAATATTAATAAATATTTTGATGAAACTTGATTAAGTATATTATTTTCAGAGTTGAAATAGGATGTGAGATTCTTGAAGGAAGGGGTTTTGTTCTTAATTTATTTGTTGGATCTGGTAACTATTTACATTCTTGCTAGAAATTATATAGAATTGGAGTATTATCACTTTGTGTTAATTAAATATTCAATGAATATTTTATATATAAAAAAAAAAGAAATAATTTCTTATCATAAATGAAGTTAACACAATTCTAATATTTTTTATTGTTTTTCTTTTTGTGAAGTCATAACATCCATGATGGTCATAAAAAATTCCTCAGAAAATAATGCTACTAAAACATCTTCCGCTCAAGTTAGAGGAGATTCCTCTAAAGTGCCTAGTCCTGTTGGAATTGGCTTGTGGATTTGTGATATCATGAATCCATCAAATGAGGAGAAAGGGAAGACAAAAGTAGAAAACTCAAACCATCCAAAAAAGGAACCTGAAAAAGAAATCATCATTAAGAATCAAAATACCCAGGCAACTTCGATGAACAATTTCAATGAGGAAGAAAATAACAAATTGCAAGAAAATGTGAAAAAATATAAAGGAGTTGGACAGAATAAGTGGGGCAAGTGGTGTCCAAGCTATGAGACCCAAGAACAAAAATCAAGTTTGGTTGGGATCATTTAACACTCAAGATGAAGCTGCTTTGGCTTATGACAAAGTAATCACTGAGAAAAGGGGTGCTGAAGTTGTGAAAAACATCCTCAAACCACTATCAAGAGACCCACCACCAACAGAAATAGTTAACTTCAAAAATCCACCACAAAAGGAGATCAATTTCATGAACCTATCATCTTCTTCCTCGCATAATGCTAGGGTTGGGAAATAATTTTCTATTTTATTATACCTTTAGTAAATTATGTTAATTAAATCTAATTAACTCCCAACTAACTGCGATACTTTCTTTTAACTTAAAGTATAAGCGAAGTACAAAGATTCTAAGATGTACAGGTTCATTTGTTTGTATATGAACAACCTCTCTTTGAATAATAAGTTGTCAAATATATTTTAATCTAGTTTTCTTTATAACTAGGTAGTATGAATTCCGTCATCTTCATGAATATGTGTTTTGGTTTAGTCTTTTGATATAACTTAAGTCTTAATCTCCATCCTTTAGAAATTGACAGAATGTAATTTTTGCACAATAGTTTTCATTTCTCCGCAATTCATTTGTCAAGTGTATTGTAACTAAAATCTCTTTCTTTACTAATCATTATTTTCTTTATTTTTTTTATGAATGAATGAACCCTCAAACGAGTCTACTAAATTCAACTCAACTCTCAAGCATTTTATATTGGGATGGAGCCCAATATAATAATAGTATATTTTTGCTTTAGTGTTCTTAAGTCAACCTACCAGAACAAAGAATTTGAGTTTAAAATATAGGAGTGGACAAGAACGAGCTAAATTTGGCAGAAATTTAATTCTCCTTTCTATTTTGTTATGGTGCAATTAGGAAATATTTTCAGAGCACTATTATAAAAAAAATATCAAAACTCTTTTGGTATTTGCAAATTCCTACAGCACAAGTGGAATATAAAATCTCCCATTGATACAAAAGTGGAGCAAACATACTAGTAGTTCTCCACAAAAGAAGGGTGCTTATTTTGTTTTGATTTTAAGTACCGTCAACGTAATATTTATTCCATGATATTTATTGTAACTTTTTTATTGTTTTACTATAAAGTTCTAGAATTCAAAAGATACTTGTATTTTGTTGTAGAGTTTTATCCAAGATCTAAATATAAGAAGACAACTTTCAAGATATAAGAGTGTTAATAGACCAATGTATCTTTATATGGTGTAAACATTTGTTGTATGAATGATCAATTCGCTCCACTTTCTTCTGATTATCTCGATTTTTCATTTTTATTTTTTTTCTTCTCTCCTTCAATTTGTATCAAAGCATAACTGATCTTTGAGGGGCTGTTTTGAGAAGGAAAAAAACACAATAAGAATAACCCACTAGTTTAACTTGTCGCAATTTTTTTAACATGAGTTCCTTCACCTCTCCTCTTTCACCTCTTGTCTTTAACACTAAAAGAAAAGTGATTATTACCTGGGGATTTTCATAGGGATAATACAATGAAATCTCAAGTAATTTGATTATCTGTGAATTTTCTTGCCAATTCAAATCCGATGAAAAAACATTTGTTGGTAACTATTACTTACTAATTTAGAAAATTCCTAAGTAATTTAGTTGCGAAAATAAATTTGCATGTATATTTTTTGTGAATTTATTTGTGGTTAACTATCAAAATTCTATAAGAATTAATTGGTAAAATTTCATATGAAAATAAATTGCTTGCGGATTTTCATGAAAAGAATTCATAAACTATTCCCGACGAAGATTCCAAGTAAATTTGAAGAAAATTTAAAGGTAAAAATCCTAATTACTAAAAGAAATTTCTTATTGATATTTATGAAACTATTTCGCAAGAAATTTTCTATGAATACCCTAAGTAAATTTCCAAGAACAAACCATTGCAAGAAAAATTTCAAGAATATTTAGCATGTACATTCCCATGAGAATTCCCTACTAATAAACTACACGTAAATAACTAGATACATTTCACAACTAGACAAAAATCTATTCAAAATCTCCAATAATTTTCAAAAACATCATTCAACCACAAGTATAACGTGAACCATTATAATTAGTAATTAAAAAATATAATTCATAACATCCACATCAATGATGTATTATTCTTAAATGTTCCAAAGCAAAATATTCCGAACTTGAATCCTCAATAATACTATGAATCATCAGAGGTCAGAATCACTTTCATTCATATAATTAAGATTAAAATTACTTTTATTCTTATTGTCAGAATTATCATCACTTTCGTCCTCATCAGCTTTGTTATCTTCTTGAGATGATCGTTCATTTGAAGATGATTTCTTATATACACACTTCTTTAAAAAGTCTAATTCCTCTTCATCCTTTTATTTTTGTGCCGTTCGTTCTGCAACTGAACATACAAATTAGCATTTAAAGAATTTATCTAGGACTTAATCATCTCATCAATTTCTTCTGGCAAGGTCAATATTGATTTTTTTAGATGCCTTTAAAGATTGATCGAGGAAGCCAAAACCTTTGAATCTTTCTTTTTTCTTTACACTAACAAATTGCACCAAGATATCCACTTCACTTAATTGAGAAGTCTAACTAGCTGAATTAGTTTCTTTTTCCACAACAGATCCACTGTGAGCCATTAATATTTCTTGTTTCTTTCTTTCAAACTCATGCTGCATAAGAATAAGTTATTCAGATCATATATATAGTGTCAATAGAGAATATATTATTAGCATAAACTATGATGGACTCTAGCATAAATAATTAACACAACAAGCGGCGGAAACACCATGTATTAGCTTATAAAATATTTTAAACTCAAAAATTAAAAGCAGTAATTTAGTTCATAGGAAAGTTGTTATATAAATCAACGAGCATATATTAGCATACAAAATATATTAAAAGCAGTGATTTAATCAAAAGGAAATCTTCTACCCATTTATTTGCTCGTAGCTCTCACTCTAGATTTTTGTTTGAACTTATATTGTTATTGAAACGATCCCAAAAAATGCCAAAAAAGTGTCTCAGAATGTTCAAATTTTTAATTTTTACATATCTCAAAATTCGTTTGTTATTTCGAAAATTCGACTTCATATTTGTGATCAGGACTTCAAAATTAGGTGAAAAGGGGTGTAATTCTGATTTAAGAGCGAAAGATTAGCAATTATGATTTTCAAAAAAATCAATTTCTAGAGACGGTCCGCGACAGCTCCGCGATGCGTCTCTATCGCAGAGTAGTGTTAATTTTACCCAATTTTGTTGTCTCGGTCCAAGACTTTTAAGTCTTGGACCTAAGTGTTTCCAAACGTGTTTTTACCTATACTTAGCCTTATTTCACCCTCATATCATCCTAAACATTTCTCAATACTCACCAAAACACTTAGACATATTTTCACCCCAAAATTCAAGCCTCAAAACCCTTATCTGAAACTAAGGATTTCCTTCAAGCTTCAAGCCTCCATTTTCAATCTTCACCAAGAACTTCTCTGAAGCTAAGGTATGTAGTGTTGAACCATTGGGTCCTTTCACCCATGGTGCCTAAGCCTATTTTTTACTAATATTATATGATTTAAAGTTAATTGTACATGTGGGTCTTGTATATTAAGAAATTTACTACACAGTGATTTGAGTTTATGAAAGAATGGTTGTTTTAGCATGTTTTGAGCTCTAAAACTTATATCTAATTATTGGATTTGATGAACGGTTTTGATGTGAATGTCTTGGGGGTGTTGCAAGTTGTTGATTGATAGTTTTACAATAATTTTTCTTGCATGATTTCATCTCTAAATTATATGGTTTTGTACCACTATTACACTCCCCCCCCCCTAAGTGTTTGATAAAATGTCCGGGTATGGTTTCTTCAGGAATTGAAAGGTCAAAGCATGAGATATGATAGAATGTTGTTATGATGATAAAATGAGCTTATATATATAATGAATCCTAAATAAAGTGTAGAACTCGACCATGCCCAATCTGGGGGGTCTAAGCACACGAATAACCTAGTGAAGCATTTGTACTTCTCCACTTAGTGATGTGGTGGCATCATCACTAACTTAGATAGGGGTTTGTACTCATCAACCTAGTGAAGGATTTGTACTTCTCCATCTCGGTGATGAGGCAACATCATCATCAACCTAGTGAAGGGGTTAGCACTTCACCACCTAGGTGATGGGTGGCAACATCACCAACCTACCAAGGGGTTTGTACTTTGGAAATTTAGCTTAATCTAATTTGCACATGTTATATCCTATATGAGCATGAGTTACTTAAGCATGTTTTACTTAGGCGTTGATCATACATGCAATCTTGCTATATTATGCCTATTTTCTATTGTTATGCATTTTGATTATAATGCCTATTTCTTGTTGTGTTGCATCCTACATACTTAGGGCATTCAAACGTACTAATGTATATTCTTGCCTACATAATATCACCATGTAGGAATTGAAGTCTAAGTTGATCATCCTCCTCCTCGACGTGGCTAGTCGATACTATTTCAAGCTAGTTGGTAAGTCCTCCATTTCGGGGACCTTAGTCTATGTTTCTATTGCTTTTTATTGAGACATTCTACTTATGTTCTATTTGACTATGAGGGTGAGACCGGTTAATTTGTTTTGGCCCCCGCTCTTATATTTGTATTTAGAGGTGTTTGTTAAACAAGTTATATATCTATGATATGAGCTATGACTCCTTGTCTCTTGATGGTATGTTTTGCAAGCTGTCAGTTAGCCCCTTTGCCCCTTCTTCTTACTTTATGTCTTTTACATGCTTTCGCGACCAATAATATGTAATGACAAGTTAAGAGGCTTGATAGGGGTCCCTACGAATTTTTCATTCATCGTGTTATATCTAGTCCCTAGGTTTAGGTCGTGAAAAACTTATTATAAGAGCAATAGGATGATAGATCCTCAGAGTCCAACATGCTACATCGATTAGAGTCCTTTTTATGGTTGGGAAGCACGCCATGACTATGAATAGGAAGTTATGAGGCGTTTTAGGAAATGTTTCCCTTTTTCATGTTCTAAGTTGTTCTATAAAGTTGTGGTGAGTTTTTTCCCTCCTAACTATTGTTCTTTGTTATGCTAGATCATGCCAAACACTAGAGAAAGACAGGCCCAAACTCCCGAGGAGCAACCTACCAATGGTGAGCTCCGAGATGCTCTTACTATGCTTGCCCAAGTGGTAGCCAACCAAGTCCAACAAGGAGTCCAAGCCCCTTATGCTACTACCCCAGAAGCTAGGGTAAGAGATTTCATGAGGATGAATCCTTCGATTTTCTATGGGTCAAAGGTGGATGAAGATCCACAAAATTTCATTGATGACATCTACAAAATATTTAATATCATGGATGATAGGCCAAATGAAAAGGAAAAGTTGGCGGCGTACTAACTCAAGGGGCCAGCCCAAATTTGGTATGACCAATAGAAGGGTGAGAAGGAAAATGGTAATATGGTGCTTCGAGAGGAATTCAAATTCGCCTTCGTTAAATGATTTTTCCCTCTTGAGCTTAAGAAAGCAAAGTTGGTAGAGTTTACGAACTTGAAACAAGGTGCTATGAGTGTGAGAGAGTATGCCCTCAAATTTAATCAATTTATAAAGTATAGTCCTCACTAGTGGTCGGTCCTAGATCAAGGATAAGTAAATTTGTGATGGAGATCTCTGACTTAGAGAGTGAAGAATGTCAGTCTGCCTTGCTTATTGGTGACATGGACTTGTCTAGGTTAATAACTTATGCCAAAAAAAATGAATGAGGAAAATATGAGAAAGAGGAGGGGCCATGAGGCCAAGAGAGCCCATTTTGAGGGTATGTTCCAAAGGGGTGCTAGGTTTCATCAAGGCCAAGGGCCTTCCCATACTATTAATAGGGGGTTTACCAATGACTTCCCTAGGCCTCAAGGTGTTGGTGGTATGACTCCCATTGATGTGTGTCCTACATGTAGGAAGAGTCATATGGGCCTGTGTTTGAAGGGTTCTAATGCATGCTTTGATTATAGGGAGCTTGATCACAAAAGGGTGGATTGTCCAAGAAACCATGGCAAGGGACAGGGTGCAAATGCGGTTTCATTGGGTAGAGGTAGTTCTCAAGGTGGTTCTCTAAGGTACAATCAATTCTATGCTCTACGTGAGAGGCTACGGGTTGGTGAGGTCCCTGATATTGTTATCGGTATGTTAAAAATCTTTGATCTTGATGTATATACTTTGATTGATTCGGGTGCCATCCTTTTCTTTGTTACCCCCTTTATTGCTAAAAAGTTCCATGTTGAGTCAGAGTTATTGCATGAGTCATATGAAATATGTACTCCTATTGGTGCCTCTATTGGTGCTAGGAAATTTTATAGGAGTTGTCCTATTTGCATTTTGTATAAGTTGTTACCTAGTAATCTTGTTGAATTAGACATGATAGATTTTGATATCATGCTTGGGATGGAATGGTTACATGACTACTATGCTTCTGTTGATTGTAGAACACTTAGGGTCAAGTTTCAATTCCCTAATGAACCCATCCTTGAATGAGAAAGTTAAGATGTGGTGGTCAAGAGTAGATTTATCTCATGCATTAAAGCCGAATAAGTTGATCTCTAAGGGGTGTTTGTATCATTTTGTGAGGGTAAAGATGTGGAGTCCAAAGTCCCTTTCATTTTGTTAGTTCTAGTTGTAAATGAGTTTCTTGATGTCTTCCCAAATGACCTTTCCGGTGTCCCTCCAGAAAGGAAGATAGAATTTGGCATAGATATCCTTCTTGATACTCAACCTATCTTCATTCCCCCTTATCGTATGGCCTCGGCGGAGTTGAAGGAGTTAAAGGAGCAATTGAAAGATTTGTTGGAGAAAAAATTTATTAGATCTAACCAATTACCTTGGGGTGTACCGGTGTTTTTTGTAAAGAAGAAAGATGGCTAACTTAGAATGTACATTGACTACTGGCAACTCAATAGGCACACTATAAACAATAGATATCCTCTTTCAAGAATTGATGACTTGTTTGACCAATTGCAAGGGGCTTACTTTTTCTCTAAGATTGATCTTTGATCCGGGTAAGAGTGAGGGAGTGTGATATTCCCAAAATAGCCTTTTGGACTAGATATGGGTATTATAAATTTGTGGTGATGTCCTTTGGGTTGACTAATGCAATGGCTATCTTTATGGACCTAATGAATAGAGTCTTCAAACCCTACATTGACTCCTTTGTTGTGGTCTTCATTGATGATATTTTGATCTATTCAGATAGTAGGGAGGAGCATATGGGTCATTTGAGGCTAGTGTTGCAAAGATTGAGGAAGGAGAGATTGTATGCTAAATATGAAAAGTGTGAGTTTTGATTGAAGAAGGTTATATTCTTAGGTCATGTGGTGTCGGGTGATGGTATTAAGACTGACCCTAAGAAGACCGATGTGATTAGGAATTGGCCTAGACCATTGACCCCATCAGATATTAGAAGTTTCTTGGGCTTTGCGGGTTACTATAGAAGGTTTGTGAATGAGTTTTCCTCCATTTCTTTCCTTATGATAAAATTGACTCAAAAGTAGGTTAAGTTTATGTAGACCGATGAATATGAGAAAAGCTTCGAAATATTGAAAGATAGACTTGTGTCCTCTCCTATATTGTTACTACCAGATGGGCTTGAGGGTTTTATTGTGTATTATGATGCATCTAGAATTGGTTTGGGTTATGTGCTAATGCAAAATGGTAAGGTCATAGCTTATGCTTCTAGGCAACTCAAAGAGAATGAAAAGAACTACCCTATCCATGATCTTGAATTAGCTGCCATGGTGTTTGCATTAAAAATTTAGCATCATTATTTGTATAGGGTGCATGTTAATGTCTTCACCGATCATAAAAGCCTTCAATATGTCTTCACTCAAAAAATATATTAACTTGAAACAAAGAAGGTGGATAGAACTTCTTAAGGACTATGACATGAATGTGCATTACCATCCGAGTAAGGCAAATGTGGTGGCGCATGCTTTGAGTCAAGTGTCTATGGGTAGCCTAGCTCATGTGAATAAAGGTGACAGGGAGATATCTAGGGAGGTGCATAGATTGTCTAGATTAGGGCTTAGGTTGGAAGATATGGGTAATAGTGTTGTTGTTATTGATGATTCTAAATCTTCTTTGGTTGATGAGGTGATAGTAAAACAAGATCTAGACTCCTCCTTGCTTGAACTGAAAGTCTCGGTGAAAGAGGAAAAAATAGAGGTTTTCTCCCAAGGGGGAGATGGGGCCCTAAGATTTCAAGGTAGGTTGTGTGTGCCATGTGTTGATGGTTTGAGGTTGGAGAGGTGGCCTTATTGGGGTCGGATCTGGTTATGGAAGCTCTTGAGAAGGGTAGGATGATTAGGGAAATGTTTAAGACTACCAAAAGTTGTCAAAAATTCTATGCCGATGTAAGGACAAGAGACCTAGAAATTTCAAATGGGTGATTGGGTTTATTTGAAGATTTCTCCAATGGAAGGTGTGGTCCATTTTGGTAAAAAATGGAAGTTAAGTCCAAGTTATATTGGTCCTTATGAGGTGATAGAGATGATTTGCAAGGTAGCTTATGAGTTGAAATTGCCTAGTGAAATAAATTGGTTCATCCGGTGTTCCATGTCTCTATGTTGAGAAAATGTATTAGTGATCCTAATGCTATTGTGCCTCTTGATATTGTGGGTGTTTTTGAGGATAACTTGACTTATGAGGAGGTCCTGATTCAGATTTAAGATAGACAAGTGAAGAGATTGAGAAACAAGGAGGTGGCATCCGTTAAGGTCCTTTGGAGGAACCAACAAGTCGAAGTTACTACATGGGAGACCGAAGCGGATATGCAAAAGTGGTGTCCTTATCTTTTCCACTCTACTCAAGCCTAAGGTACTAATCCTAAGTCCCCTATGTGATTTCAAGTTTCATACTTCAGCCCCCATATAATTTATATGCATTATATTTAAGTTGGTAAACTTATGATGATCTTACACTTATGTTGCGAATTTAAAAAGGGTGTTTTACATTTTATGTTGCATTTTAGTTGGGGCTGATTTGTTTATGACCATTCTTGTCTTGTACGTCTCTTTTGCATTCGGGAATGAATGTTCCCCAGGGGAACATATTGCAACGACCCCAAAAAGTGCCCAAAGAAAATGTGCCTCGGAATGCCCGGAATATTAATTTTCATATATCTTAAAATTCATTCGTTATTTCAAAAATTCGACTTCATATTTGTGATCAGGGATCAAAATTAGGTGAAAAAGGGTCTAACCCTGATTTAAGAGTGAAATATTAGCTATTATGATTTTTAAAAAAGTTAATTTCCTGAGACGGTCCGCGACAGCTCCGTGGCTCGCCTCTGTTACGGAGCAGTGTTAATTTTGCCTAGTTTTGATGTCTCTTTCCAAGACTTTTAAGTCTTGGCCCTAAGTGTTTCCAAATGTGTTTTTACCTATACTTAGTCTTATTTCGCCCTCATATCATCCCAAACATTTTTCAATACTCACCAAAACACTTAGTCATATTTTTACTCCAAAATTCAAGCGTCAAAACCCTCATCCGAAACTAAGGATTTCCTTCAAACTTCAAGCCTATATTTTCAATCTTCACCAAGAACTTCTCCAAAGCAAAGGTATATGGTGTTGAACCATTGGGTCCTTTCATCCATGGTGCCTAAGCCTCCTTTTTACTAATATTGCATGATTTAAAGTTGATTTTACATGTGAGTTTTGTATATTAAGAAAATTTCTGGATAGTGATTTGAGTTTATGAAAGTATAGTTGTTTTAGCATGTTTTGATATGAATGTCTTAGGGGTGTTGCAAGGTGTTGATTGATGATTTTACAATGATTTTTCTTGCATGATCTCATCTCTAAATTGTATGATTTTGTACCCCCATTACATACCCCCTAAGTGTTTGATAAAATGTCCAATTATGGTTTCTTGAGGAATTGAAGGTTCAAAGCAAAAGATATGATAGAATAATGTTATGATGATGAAATGAGCTTATGTATATGGTGAATCTTATATAAAGTGTAGAACTCGATCATGTCCAATCCGGGGTGTCTAAGCACCCGGATAACCTAGTGAAGGGTTTGTACTTCACCTAGAGATGGGGCGGCATCATCACTAACCTAGATGGGGGATTGTACTCATCAACCTAGTGAAAGGTTTGTACTTCTCCACCTTAGTGATGGGGCAGAATCATTACCAACCTAGTTAGAGATTAGTACCTCACCACCTAAGTGATGGGGTGGCAACATCAGCAACCTACCAAGAGGTTTGTATTTTGGAAATTTAGCTTGGTCTCTTCTACACATATAATATTCTATATGAGCATGAGTTACTTAAGCATGTTTTACTTATGCATTGATCATATATGTCATCTTGCTATATTATGCCTATGGCCTATTGTTATGCATTTTGATTATGATACCTATTTCTTATTGCGTTGCATCCTACAACTAACACATACTCTTGCCTACATGATATCACCATGTACGAACCGGAGCCCAAGTTGACCATCCTCCTCCTCCACGTGGCTAGTCGGTACTATTTCAACCTAGTTGGTGAGTCCTTTGTTTCGGGTACCTTAGTCTATGTTTCTATTGCTTTGTATTGAGACATTCTACTTATATTCTATTTGACTATGAGGGTGAGCCTGGTTACTTTGTCTTGGCCTTCGCTCTTATCTATGTATTTAGAGGTATTTATCGGATGGAGTCAAAGATTGACTATTTTTTGGCCTTGGAGTATGATGGAATAAAGCAAAATGGCTCTTTAAACTATC
>JAOTQJ010059362.1:0-13895 GCA_025642045.1 Solanum sejunctum | reverse complement strand
CTAGGCAGTCCAATATCACAAAAATGACCACCCGGACAACAAGCTTTCAACTAACGATGCAAGGATGATTTTTCAATGTTTTCGCTTATAAATGTACTTTCTAACAACCATTCTTATGTACATGTCATGTATATCTTATTTTCAAATTTCTTATCAGTCCTAAAATAGTCCACACAACCCAACACTTAGCAATTCTTCACACTATACAAACAAGCGGCATAACGCTACATCCTTTCACCATACTTTGACGTCAACAAATCCCAAGCTTGTCTTAACTTCACCAAAATCATATCCAACGTTTATTAAACATAAAACCAGTCTTAAATTAGTCCAAAAATAGTCCCAATATAGGTTATGGTCGTGGATCAACAAATTATAATTTCCAGCTTTCAAGTTTTCTTTAAAAGTGAAACTACGACGTTGTACAACAACTCATCTTTGTGGACTGTAAAAGTTCTTAATAAAATGACTAACAACATTTATATTATTAGAAAATAAGTTTTACTTCATTTTTCATCCAACCAATTAAGATAGAATCCTCTTGAACAGCAAGAAGCGTTCATAACAATAATTAGAACATAAGCTGTCCAGAATTTTCAGCTTAACATAATAGTATGTACTTCTTGTTTTACATGATGAAACCATATAGCAATATATATAACTTAAACCATATTAACAATATCAAGATATCTTCATAATAAATCCCAAAAACCATATAGAAGTTACCAAAATAAAAGCTAAGTGAGCAGCAACTTTCTGGACACAAGCTGTCCAGAATTTCCAGCAAATTTCCAACAAAGGTACTATCATCTACTTCTTGTTTTTCATGAAGAAATCATACCAAATATAACTATAATAGGTTACCTTTGCCTTATATGTTCTGGATATCCTTCAAAAGACTTAGAAAATTGAGGTTTCAGCTTGGTGAAGTGGATTAGAGAGAAGACAAAGAACTTTAAGAAAGCTGAAACATTATTTCCTAGTGCAATGCCTTAGTGCTGCACTTAACCCGTTTTTAAAGATTGTGTTTGGCTAAAGTTTTCTTCCACTATTGAACTGATAATGACACCCATTAATGTTATAGTATTGCAGCATTTTATCCTTCAAAATTGGGCTCAATTGGGTCTCAAATATGATGGACCTATGCTGCCAATTTGCAGCTTTCTTCTTAGTTGGTTTTGGGTCCAAAAGTCCAAGTTGTTTGTAGTGTACTTGTTGGACTTTTTTAAATTCTCTTTGGACTGAAAATAAGGTCCATTTATGATGGTCAAACATGGGCCAAATTTACATCCTTAACACAAAATTTATTCATAATTGAGCTTGAACAGATTCGGAGTCGAGTCTCCTCTCCGTTTAGCTATCAATTTTAAGCTAAGAAAGTAGGTGACTAACCTACTAGATTATTAAGTCATACAATGACCTCAATTATTTTACTTAGTATAAGGATAATATATCCTCAATTTAACACCAACACATACACACCCTCAACCCTCTTAAGCATTTAGACTCACATATCGCCCATTAACATGAGATTCAAGCACTTTCAAGAAATGACGCTAATTTGACCCAAGCATAACATGATTTATTATATAGCATTAGTACATGTAAAATGTGGGGTGTTATAGACATCTTAGTGAGCATTTTTTAGTTATCATTATTCTATCTATATCCGTTTCACTCAACTATATTACATACTCATACATTCCAGGAACTGACATCCATTTGGGCCTGCATCTTTTCATGATGCAGAGACAGATACACAAATATAATCAGCATATGCTCCATTGAAGATCTTCCTCTTATTCCAACTGATTGGTGAGTCCTCCTCTAGTTCGAGAATGCATACTATGTCATCTAGCTTTAGATTCGGACTTTTAAACTTATTTATTTTGTTTTGAGGTAGCCATGTGCCAGTCTTGGCACCATCTAGATAGCTTGGATAGAAGTTTTATAAACTAGAGTTGGGATTGATAAATTGGATATTGTTTGACTAGTTTCTTTCGTACTAGTATTATTGATTTGATTTGATTTGATTACCTTTAATTGAGATTGTCCATCTTATTTATATTTAGTCTTCCACTGATATGATAATTGTTGATGGAATGAATGTGATGAGGCCAGGGGGTTGGCTGGGGACTAGCAATAGTCTCTGAGTGCCGACCACGTCTAGGATATCCTCTCAGGGCATGACAATCCACTCTTTCTAAATTTGGTCTACACACCAAGACTTAAACCGACCTCACACAATGATTATTCCTAATAGAGTACGTTTCTTTGCATCTTGAGCATTTAACTTAGACAGACTCGGCACTAGGGTCAAGTCCATATAAGACAGGTACCTTTTTTTAGACCATCATGTGCATATTTTGTTCTATTCGTCACATTATGAGGAAGGCTATATCAATTGTGGACTGCTTTACGATGAATTACTTAAAAAAGTCGTAATTATCATTTTAGATTTTATCAATTGTATTACTCTTTCTTTGTCAAAAATTTAATTTTTTTTCTTATCCTAAAATATTTCTACAAAAAATGTTACTATAAAAAAAGGTTTTATTTTATTGCGCCAAAAATATAATTTATTATTAAAAATTTAAAAGAAAAATTTTGTTTAGAAAGGTTGAACTACGCATACCTGATTCTCACGTCGATGAGCTACATAGGCAACCTTCTTGGGTTTGGTGGTCTTTATTAATAAAATTATATATATATATATATATATATATATATATTTATCTTATTAAATGTAAAAAGAAATACAAATTTTTTTCTTATTCATAAAAAGCAAAAGAAAATATTTATTTCTTATAACAAAAAATAAACTCGAACATTTCTTTGAATTAGAAACTTCGCACACTTGATTCTCATCTTAGTGAGATATGTAGACAACCCTCTTCGGGTATGGTGATTCTTGTTCAAAAAATAAAATAAAAGATAAAAAAAATTCTTATTAAAAAATTAATTTTTATTCAGAAAATCCAACAAAGAAATATTTTGTTTCTTTATTCATAAAAGTAGAAAAAAAATCTTATTTATTCAAAAGGGATTTTTTATATATATATTTTCACCATTACTACTCACACCTTATTCTCACCTTGGCGAGATACGTTAGCAACCCTCCTTTGGTTCGGGTGATTCTTATTTTAAATAAATAAATAATATTAATAATAACAATGTTTTACCAAAAAATACTTTTATTCTTTATTAAAAGAACACCCTTATTCAAGAAATTCTAAAATGAAGATCTTATTTCTTTGCTCAGAAATGAAAAATGATTTTTTTTCCATAAAAAAGTTTATATCCTTCTTCAAAATAAAATATGTAACAACCCTGCAGGTCATTTTTGTGGTTCTAGGAATATTTTAGCAGTTTGTGAATTTGCATAGTAACCTCGGGCTAGTTGTGACGTATTGACATAGATTCTTTTGGTCGTTGGGTGAATCATTTGACATTTATATTATGTTTCAGGGTAAATGAGACATTATAGCCATAAATGAATTATCTGGTAAAGTCATAGTAAATGGACTTAGAGTGGAATTCAGTCAATTTCATTAACTCCGGAATGGCCAAATTAGGCTAAGAGGGTGTTCGGTGCAATTATATCGAGTTTTGCAAATTTAGCCGCTGCAATAGGTCAATAGTTGACATCATTGGTAAAAGTGCCCCATTGGATTTTGAACATAGATTTTGATCTAGGAAGACCTTTCGTTTAGTCTTCGGAGCTTCTATATATATTTTGGTCCCTTCGATAGACTTAATTATTGGGAAATAGGACCTATATTGGGATAAAATGACTTCCAATGGAAATTTCGATTATACCTTGAGTTCGGAATGTTGTTTTCCATTAGATTTCATATATGGATTGTATTTTTGTGACTTCAAATGAGGCCAAAGCCTAGAAAAAAATTTTGAGCGAATGCTGGAAAAGTCAAGGCAGTGAAAAATGGCCAATGAAGATCTGCCATGTGGCAAGTCGTTAAAAGAGAAAAGCTATGTATATAATTTGGAATTTCTAGAAAGTTGGACAGCAATGTATGCATAACTTCTACCGACGATTTCTTTTGGCCCATTTTATGTGATTCAAGAGGCTAACTTGTGTATTTTTCCAAGGAGAACATCGTGGAGGTATCGAAAATTGATTCAAGCGAACCGTTTGAGGTAAAAATCCTTATTTTTCTAGCTGTATTTCAAGTAGTTTTTAGAAACTTCGACGTGTGATTTCTTATTCATTTTGAATTTGATTTTGGTAAAATTTGGGTCTACTCTATATTTTTTGCGAGGCGCACATCATGATAATGTCAAAATTAATGGATAGAGATCCGTTTGGTGAAGAAATATTAATATAGCTGCTGTTTTTGCTTCATTTCACCGGGGAAAATTCAAACTATGATATCTCGGTCGTTTCTCATTAGAATTTAGCGAAATTTGGGTACAAATAGTACTAATTTTTGAGAACTACGTTGTGGTATATTTTGATTCTATTAATTTGGTGGTATTTTTAAGAAATTTGGCCAAGAAGCTGGTGTATGTATATGTTAATTCCGATAAGAAATGTCTTTTTGTTTTGGACTGTTTCTGATTATTCTGGGCCTCATCTTGAGCTGAACTTTTGGCTATAGATTTGGTGTGACGTAAGGATCATTTTATGGGGGTTGGTTTGGTGTTTTAGGCGTCGGCTCCACTTTCTCCGTTTTAGTCGCAATTGACCTACCCTTCCCTATTTCTCCAGATATTATAGTCAAAATTGCCTTGTTTATGTCGTGATTCATATATTAATAGTTGAACAACATTTGGAGATGGTCGGACAGGGTAAAACTAATGTAGACTGCTCCAAAGCACGTGGATTTGCCTTCCAGGTAGGCTAGCTTTTCCTTACCTCTAGACTGAGTTGAAATACATGTATATTGGGAGTTGGTTGTGGTTGAAAGTCCTGAGTAAGATATGTATATATGTCATGAGGCTGATAGTTAGTTATATTTTTTGCTATACATTTTAACGTTATTGTCATAAGTTGTTAACACATATTTTCTGGGATAGACATTGTACTTAGCATGTGGGTTGACTACAGTTATTTTGGGATACTTGTGGTTATTCTGGATTGTATTAGCTGTGACCACTATAGTAGCTGAGATATGGCACTATAGAACTAGGATAAGGCCTGGTAAAGGCTGGATAGGGGCTAATGCCTTGTAATAGGTATGTATTTTGGCTTACCTTCTATATGTAAGGATATGTAGCATAGTGCTACTATGATATGCTGTATGTGAGGTTGATTGTTGATTACACGTCATACTGTGGGCTGACTCGGTTATAAATATGGTTCCAATAGGCCGATTTACTCTAAATATATATGAAATAGTTGTATTGTGGACTGGTTTGGTATAGATATGACTTCTACTTGACTTGGTTTTTTTGGATACTTGTGATGTACCTGTTGATACCCTGGGTCTAGGACCCTATTACTTATTCTCTTACTCGTTATTCTCTCGGGGCCTTAGCTTAGGCTTCAGCCGATGCTACCCTAGATATACTCTACATAGAGACCTACAGATATAATTGGGTGATTATCTATATGTACTTAAAGTACTTGTGATTGATTGGTACATGGTGTAGTTGTCTTTGGGTGGCATGAGCCTGCACTAGCCTGTGAGATATATATAATTCTGTATATAGCTGTTGATCCTTGTACATTTATTCTCCTTACTTGAGGCTTGGATTAGCTAGTGTTACCTGAGGGATGGTGACATACGAACATGTGAACTAGATTGAGTGGTATATTTGTGTTATGAGTGTAATCGCCTATATTGACTATTCTTGGGTTTAAGACCCTATTGATTATTCCTAGGCTCGAGGCCCTGTTGATTATTCTTTGGTTCAAGGCCCTATTAATTATGTCAGGGGGATTCTTTCTCCCGGGGTGGTGGTATATCCCACCGATATATATATAAATTGTCAGACCATCTGGCCCTGGCTGACTACCCCAATAGGAGGCTAGGAAAGGGAGGGGGTTCAAGACCCCGTATGATAATGGATATGGGATGGGTCAAGGATCCAATTGATTACCTAAGGATCCACACACCTATACATACCCTGATTGTGCGTAGGTGTACCCTCTGGGCTTTTGGGGGCTCAAGAGGCATCCAGGCTTAGATACTAGGGCCTTACACCCATATACAGTTGACTACTAGATCATGTGATATTGGGAGTTAGGATCCCTAGTGGTTTCATAAGTTTCACTGTTAATCTAACAACTAGATTGTGCATGGGTGTACCTCCTAGTCTTATGGTGGCCCAGTCGGTGTACAACATAACTATTAGGGCCTTGTACCCGCGTACAATACTATGTCTCAAACCGGTGACAGTTGTGGTTTGGGCCTACTCGTGTTTCATCGGTTAGTATCATTGCACACCTTTTGAGTTGGTATAGTTGGGGTTCAGTGATTCTCCATACATGCTTACTCCGTGATCAGAATTTAGATTTTCTATATTTCTCTATATTTGAGCCTTCTATATTCATAGTATTCCACTTGGTCGGCCGATGATACCTATTGGGTGCCTGTTACCAATACTCACCCCTATAGTTTTTCATCTTTTCATGGTGCAGCTCCGGGTACTAGCCACAGTCACTGGGTTAGGGGATTTGCAGGCGATTCAAGAGACATTGGTGAGATCAGCAGCTTTGGACATTTTGCAATCTTCTTTTGTTTTGATGACCGTCTTTGTATTTAGACACTATCCTTGTATATGTAGTTTTGGATTCTATTTTTAGGTTGTCATTTTGGTTGTGTACATAGATATGTATAGTTTATCCTAAATCTATAATAGCTCTGTACAGTTGACTTCCAAGTTTTGGGAAGGTTTCAATTACTTATATTGTTATGTTGGCTATGATTTGACTTGAGAGCTAGGATAAGTACCCTGAGGCTTAAGTATTTGGCTTGCCTGTGGCTGGGATCTAATAGGCACCATTATGACCGAGATTGGGTTGTGGCAAAATAATACAAATAAAAAGGTGTTTTTTGTCTTGATTGGTACCAACATACTTCGAAGTGTGCATGAAAGGAAAAAGTGTTAAAATATTTGGCATAATAGAGTAGACCAACTTTTTGTGACCCATATAGATTCTTTTGGTACCTCTTAATTATACTTATGCCATAGTTGAAAAATTGTCTTACTCAACATTATGTATTAAATAAAAAAATTCAACCTCATTGTTTCATGTGTATTATGTGATGAGCTTTAGATACAAAGTTCAATGGCATGACTTCTTGACAAAGTATTCAATTACATATCTACCTCAAGAATAATAATATCATCTCCAGAAACATCCATGACATTGGGCAGACTTTGATTCACAAATGTCCGATCAACATTGACAAAAGAGGAATCATGGCCCCCTTGGATATGTTGATTATCTATGTCTGGAATGGATGGTCCATCAACATCCTGTATAGAAATATAATAAAAATTAATAATATATTGGTATAATGTCAATAATACAATTTGATACTATATTACATCAAATATATTAACAGATACATGAATATTGAAGATGTGATACCTTACTGTTGCATAATTATGAGATTCATATAACTTCAGTAAAGTATCACACATATATCAATGTATCAACATGATACTTAATTAGTAATTTCTGATACCGTTTCTGTGGACATGCTATGATCTGAAAAGTGATAGTTAAAATTATATGTATCATGTATTATTGCAAGACAAAAAATGATACCTTAGTATTTTCCTCTTTGATGTTTTCAAGTCGGTGAACATCAACATCATCTGCAGAATATGACCCCTTATAGATTTCAATATCTCATTGGTATTTAAATTTATCAAAGACTTGTGCATTTACTCTCCTATCAACCTTGTCAAATCTCCTATCAACCTTTGTAAAATAACACAATATATAATTATTAAAATAACTCAATAACAAAGTGTAATCATTAGGTATCAAAAATTATAAAAAAAACAATACATATTAACACTTACATATTAATTGATAAATCTCTTCACTTCTTTTATGTCTTCAATAGAACTAGATTTGGTATGAAAGGATGAATATTGAGGAGCATCAACTAGCTTGGTCTGTGGCGATGCCTTTTTTGAACTTTGTGAAAAGTGCACTAATTTCTTGAGCTTGGAAGATGTAGCTGGAATGGCTTTGGTAACGTCCACTGCTTTTCCACTTCGTTGGTAGAGGAGGAAATGATGTAAACTCAAGGCTGTTGGATGTTCTCAGAAAATGATTAGGTGGTTTGGAGGTGAAATTCTCAAATCCAGTCGCCTCTCGAATTTCCCACATTACTAGCATCGTCTTGTGGATTGTTAGCAGCCTCAACTGTTGGGTCTACGTGCATTGATTAAAGGTTATCACTATTGCGAACTTTTTGTGCAACACCAAGTCCAAATGTTGGTTGAGCATCCATAAGATTACTTGACTAATACAAAAGAAAAAATCAAAAAAAGGGGAAAATTGTTCAAACAAGTAAGGGCGAAGAAGATAAACTCTTCGATATCCGCAAAGTACAAAATAATTGCTCAAATTTGAATTTGAAATTAATTTTGATGGGTTGTTAACTGATCACTGGTTGACACTGATTAGATGTCAAAGGCTAAAAAATAGGCGTAATAATAGTTAGTAAAAACATGAGCGGCTAAAATTAATTCTAAATATCTGAAATTAAGAGAGAGAATGTAAAAAGAATGTAACACCCCACACCTTACATACTAGTACAATGCAAATGAAACATGATATGGTTTGGTCAAATAGCCCATTTCTAAAAGTGCTCGAATCTTATGTTAGAGGGGGATATGTGCGTCTAACACTTAAGAGGGTGGAGTGTATACATGTTTCATGTAAAATTGAGGAGATCATAGCCTTATATGAAGTAAGAGAATTGAGGTGCTTGTAGGACTTAGGAAGCTAGCAGGTGAGTCACCTACTTGCTTAGCTTAAATTTGCTAGCTAAATGGAGGCGAGGGTTGAAGTCGAATTTGTCCAAGTTCAATTATGAATAAAGCATGTGTTAAGGGTGTAACTTTAGCCAATATTTTAGCATCCTAAATGGACTACATTTTCAGCCCAATAAGGATAGTAAAAGAGCCCAAGTACATCACAACCCACTTGACTATTTGGGTCCAAAACTAAGAATAATTTGGAAAATGGGCAGCCAAAGCCCATCAAGTTTGATACCTATTTAGGCCTAAGTATAAGGTCCAAGCTATGGCATAACCAGATTATTAATATGTTGTAAAATGTGGTGAAAAGGTCAAGATTAAGTCGGCCAAGATACCCTTTATAAAGGGCTCAAAATAGCCCCTTAAGTCATTTCATTTTGGAGAAAATTTTCATCTTCCTAAAGACTTTTCTTTCTTTCTTTATTTCACTTCACAAGGAAGCCTACACAACCCTCTAGGGCTCTTGAATGAGACCTAAATATTGAAGGCTAAGGTAAGTGGTAATATCCATGTATTTATTATACTTATCCCATGGAAAATAAGAAGTATATGCTAGTATGTTTATGCTGGAAAATTTGACAGCATGTGTTTAGAAAGTTGCTAAACACTTGCCATTTTTTAGTGACTTCTCTATGGTTTGTAGGCTGTATTATGAAGAGAAGTTGATGTTCTTAACATGGTTTGAGTTATAGATATTACCATAAGGTTACTGGCCTGATTTTGTTTTCATTTAACAAATGGGTTTAATTGTGCTATCTTAAGTGTAATGTTGATTGGAACTTGTGGGTTGATGGATGGAAGGCTATTGCCTCACGTCCTTTATTACTGATTTGGTACTATTCTAATACTATTATAGGGCTTTTTTTATGTATAAATGTGTTGACAATAGTTTGGTTGAAGTTGGGACAGGTTTGGGATTGTCGACGTAAAAGTGGGGCGAAGGGATGTAACATTATGTCGCCCATTTATATGTTGTATAGAATTGTTATATGTTGTGCTTTGTGGGCTGTTGTAAGACTGTTATGGCACTAGAGCTAGCTGCACATAATATGTATATGAGAATATGTATTAGAAAATATGATTAGGGGTGGAAAGGTTGAAAGAATATGGTCGGGTTTATAAATACCCGCTTGCTGCCCCCATTTTTTTTTATGAGATTGGCTGTCAAGATGTATATATTGGCTACTAATTCTAGTTTTATCACCTAATATATTATAGAGAAATATTTGGATGAATGAAAGGTTATCTTAAGGTAATAGCGAGGTCGTACAGCGAGGTATGCAAGGATACTTGATTTCGTATTGTTTGGCATGAAACATAGATCCTTCCATGGCACATAAAGGTGCTTACCAAATCCGATACAACTATTAACTGTGTCTACACTCTTGCACATATTCATATGCTCCCATACATAGTCATCTTCAAGTCTATGTAACATACTCTTTTCATTGTCATATTGTCTTGTATGATTATCTACATGTTACATGTCACATGTTACATCTACATTCCTACAGCTCGAATATTGTGACCACCATAAGAATTATCTTAAAGGTAATTTAAAGATAAAGTATATTGGATATTGATGGGTCATAGCTCGAGGGGTGGAAGAATCACCTAGCCAGGGACGATCCTATCACAGGTGGTAGCCCAAGGGGTTAAGGAAGAACCTAGCCAGGGACAATCCTGATACAGTTTTGCCACTGATCTATTAGTCATTTGTATTACATACTATGCATAGATTATACAGTTAAGGTAAAGTAATATAAATAACATAAAGTACATGATCCCAAATTATAACCAAAGGTGTCTCTTATCCTACACCAGTGCATAGTTTAATTTGAGTTGTTACTTCAGATATAGTATATCTTGCCTTACATATTTAGTACACTATCTTGTACTGGCGTCCCTTATGGGGGACCTACATTTCATGCTGCAGGGGTACAGGTCTAGTAGCTCTCCTTAGTAGGAGTATACGATATCTAGCTGCTGCTACCAAGTTCCAGGTTGATTTGGAGCTTTGCATGTCTAGAGCTTATATTTTGTATTGTATAGTTAGTTGAGGCGGGGCCTATCCCGACCCTTATCAGATACTTTTCCTTATCTAGAGGCTTTGTAGACTATGTAAATGAAAGTGTGGTCATGTCTCATACTTTAAACACGATGGCCCCAACGGCCTAGCCATATGCAATTCCTTTTGGCTTGTTATCATTGTTTATTTTCTTAACGGCATTTTAAAGGTACAAAACCCTTATAATATGTATAGAGAGTGAATAGATATAGGTTGGTTGTCCCAAGCCTTATTGGCAACGAGTGACAGTCTGCCCTAATGGGGGTTTGGGTGTGACAAAAAATGGGATTTTTGTAAATTTTTTATATGGTAGGAAATGTTGAAGATTTTGATAAAATAAGTTGTGTAGTTGTGTAATTTTGAGAAGTAAATATAATAGACATAAGGTATATATGAATTACCTTATAAAGACCAATGATGGAACGAGCTTCCTAGGTTTGACATGTAAAGGAACCAAGTTCCAATGGAATAATGCATGTGAAAGGAGCTTCGAGTAGCTGAAAAATAAGCTAACTTCTGCACCTGTGCTAGTACTTCAAGAAGGCACCGAAGAGTATGCAGTGTATTGCGATGCTTCAGAAGTTAGTTTTGGGTGTGTACTGATATAGCATGGTGGGGTAATTTCTTACGCCTCTAGACAACTACGGCCATATGGGAAAAACTACCCAACTCATGATCTTGAGCTAGCAACAGTTGTATTTGCTTTGAAATATTGTGCCACTATTTGTATGGGGTTCATGTTGACATATATACTGATCATAAGAGCCTATAATACATCTTTAAGCAAAAGGACCTAAACTTAAGACAGTGGAGATAGCTAGAACTAATAAAGGATTACGACGTTGATATACTATACCATCAGGAGAAGGCAAATATGGTAGCCGATGCTCTGATTCCTAAGACAATCATGAATACTAGTGACCTAGCTGTGATAAGTCAAAGAGTGGCTAAGGATCTATGTTAACTAGCCATTTTGGTAGTTCGCCTTCTTGAGACTCCGAAGGAAGGGACTATTGTACATAATGCTGCAGTGTCTTCAGTAGTAATGGAGGTGAAAGAAAAATAGTTCGAGGATCCTATTTTACAACAGCTTAAGGAAAAAGTGAGTCAGGGTACAATAAAGGGCTTTGACCTTACATAAAATGGAGTACTTTACTGCCAAAATAGATTATGTGTGCCTAATATTGATGGATTAAGAAAGAGGATAATGGAAGAACCCATCATTCCCAATATCCATCAATGTAGGAACAAGTAAGATATACCATGACCTGAAGGGAATGTTTTGGTGGGGAGGCACGAAAAAGGACCTTGCAGAATTTGTGGCTCAATGTCCAAATTGCCAGCAAGTTAAAGTAGAACATCAAAAGCCGGGAGGTTATATACAGTGTATATAACTTCCAACATGGAAGTGAGATATAATCAATATGGATTTTGTTACAGGTTTGCCTCGCTCATTTCAGAAGTTTGACTCCATATGGGTAATAGTTGATAGACTCATAAAGTCAGCACACCTTCTTGCTAGTCGGGAGTGATTATACATAGTCGGGAGTGAATTTGAGTACAACTTTCCACCCTCAAATAGACGGTCAAGAAGAACACATCATTTAGACACTTAAAGATATGTTGCGAGCTTGTATAGTAGACATTAAAGGTAGTTGGGTGGACCATTTGCTACTTATTGAATTTGCCTATAATAATAACTACCATGCGAGTATCAAGATGGTATCTTACGAAGTCTTGTATGGAAGGAAATGTAGATCGCCAATTGGATGGTTTGAAGTGGATGAAACCACCTTACTTGGGCTAGATCTAGTACAACAAGCCATGGAAAAAGTTAAGGTAATCCAGTAGCGGCTAGAAATAGACCAAAGTCATCACAAATCATATTCGGATGCTAGAAGGAGAGGACTGGAATTCTTAGTAGGAAATTAGGTACTTTTAGAGGTGGCTCCAGTGAAAGCGGTTATAAGATTTGGAAAGAAAGAAAAACTGAGCCCACATTACATAGGATTGTATAAAGTTATTAAGTGGTTCAGGCAGGTTACATATAAACTAGAGCTACCCTAAGAACTTTCAATGATTCATTTAGTTTTTCATGTCTCAATGCTTCGAAAATGCATAAGTGACCCATCCCGTATCACTCTTATTGAAGATGTATAGGTTACAGGAGATCTCGCATATGAAGAGGTACCTACTGCTATTCTAGATCGTCAAGTTAAGAAGCTAAGGAATAAAGAATTAGCTTCAGCAAAAAGTACTTTGGAGAAACTACCAAGCAAAAGAAATACATGGGAGGCCAAGGATGCAATGAAATCAAAATACCCTTACTTATTTGAAGCTAAAGAGGAAGTCCAACAAGCAGAATTGGGACACTAATAGCTACGTGTGATTGTATACTTAATGTGTTGTCAAAAGTTTATGTAACTAAAGGTTTAAACTTGGTTAAGCTATCCAATTGTGCTAACATTCTAGGATGAATGTTCTTAAGGGGGGAGGATGTAACACCCCACACATTACAATACTAGTACAATGCAAATGAAACATGATATGGTTTGGTCAAATTAGCGCCCATTATTAAAAGTGCTCGAATCTCATGTTATAGGGGGATATGTGCATCTAACACTTAAAACGGTCGAGTATATACATGTTTTGTCTCAAATTGAGAAGATCATGGCCTTAAATGAAGTAAGAGATTTGAGGTGCTTGTAGGACTTAGGAAGCTAGCAGGTCAGCCATGTTAGACCCCGTAATTAATTCAATCGAAGTAAATCGTTCTATTGGAAAAAGGTGTGTCGAACATGGCATAACTTAAATTTCGTACGTTCGCGGTGCTTAATTATAATTGGAGCGTACATTT
>JAOTQJ010059351.1:36279-48515 GCA_025642045.1 Solanum sejunctum | reverse complement strand
TACAAAGCAAGATTTGCAATCCCCAAAATGAATTTTCTAAGAGAGAATGATAAACTAATCTAAAACCCTAAAATATTTTTGAGAGAATATTCAAAGGCAAGCTCTATCTTCTAAAAACTGGCATCTCCCTATAAAAAATGTACTAAATGTATTTACAGTGTTTACAAATAAATCCTAAAAATAAGACAAAAAGACGACTGGCAGTTAGTACGCCTTGCAGGTATGGCTAGTAGGGTGACCTACGAGTCATAGTTGGAGGTCTCGATCAAGTTCTTGGCATCTTGGACTAAACTAGTATGACCCATAGGTACTAGTCATTGCTTGATCTATGACTCATATGTTCCTCTCGTAGTCTTGGTCTTTAATTTTTGGTCCAACATTTTGGCTCTCTGATTCTTGCTACAAATCCACCTATACGAGTCATAGTCCACCTTACGACTCGCAGGATGGCCTTGCAGGGTTGACCTTCACTTAACAGATTTCTGAGTTTTTGGACTTTGTTTCTTGTACGATATAGGTGAGCTCGTATGTCCTATAATTCAGCAAAATCTGCAACTTTTCTTCAAAATCATGCCAACCTAACTTTTCTGCAAGAACAACATAAAAACACATAAAAACCATAAAAAGTCACTTTAATAACTCACAAAATCCCTTCTCTTGGGCATCAAATGTGTTGTGTTTTGATAGCATATCAATACCCTCAACTTAGAATTGTTGTTTGTCCTCAAGCGACAACTCAATCTAAGCAGACAATGAGAAATACATAGTATCTACACTAATGGCATATACAACAACTCATTTGATTCAAGTACCCAACTACCATTTGCAAAACAAGATTGCAAAGTTATTAAGCAAAACCATAACATAATGAGATACTTGGCAATCCAACTATGACAAGCTAAGGAGCATTAACCGTCCACAATCACTGGAATAGTCATATGCTACTCAAGTAGTGCAAATGCCCTCACTGGAAAGAAGTCCCTCATACTAACTCAAAAAACATTTAGAATTCAGGGACTGAGGAAGCATTCTCACTCTCACAATTGAAATTCATGCATACTAACTAGCCATAAACTTGCCTCTATACTCATCTTCTGGCTTGGTGATAAAGTGGATTTAGATCACTTTAGGACATATGGGCTTATAACATAGGTTCAGGGGGCTTTGATATGGCATTTTAGGCACGTAGTGTCTAAAAGTTATCCTTGAACCATATTTACCAACACTTTTTGCTTTCATAATCCAATCCTTGTCAATACATCAACCCTTATTCTCCTATTTTGAATTTTTCTCGAGTGTTTTCTTTCTATTTTCAACTGTGCTTTATTTCTGGACTCAATTTTTGCTACTTTTTCTTAATTCAAGGCACTTTTCTTTTTCTTCATATTTTTTTATTTCTTTATTTATTTCCCAACTAACCACCTCATTGTCATTACTTTACCATAATAAGGGTCACCATCAACTTAGGCTTTTAGCCTAAGATGAGGTACACAATATCTATTCCTCAAACTAGGGCCACAACTTGTAGCCACCCTCAATTTAGGCTTTTAGCCTCAATTAAGGTTCACATGTCCAAGGACAGACCAGGGCTAATATCAAGGTATTTCATTTAACAAGGTTAAGCTAGCAAGGTGTCAAGAAAGAATGAGTACATGAGAAGCTCAAAAATTTGGAAGAAGGGATTCACTCATTCATTTGGTGGATCATTTAGGCTAAAAGTGGGTTCACTCAAAGAACAAAGGCCTAAGATCCTTTCCATATCAACCACATCACCAAATCAATCTTAGAGTACTAAGGCAAGTTCTGAGTACAAAAAGATGCATGAATGCAGCAAAATAAGCTCACAACACATATGGCATTATATCAACAATCAAGTATAGACTCACAGTCATGCTTTCAGCCTTAGCTTACCTTCGCAACATCAGAACAAACATTGCTAGATAATCAAACATGTATATCAACAATCACAATCTCAAAAATTTTGAGGGTACCCATTCTTTCATCAAAACTTTAAAATGCAATTAACTATGTACATGCCAACAAATAACACTACTATGAATTTACACATAATCTACACTACCTAAACATGTCAGTTCAATAGAAAAATAAATATCCACAAGGAAAAAAAATCATGGCAAGAAAACCTTTGGATCAAAAATAGGGGAAGTTATGGACTTGAGATTACTCAGACTTCACCTTAATCCATAACTTCTGACACCCCACCAAAATAGGATACTTTCTCCTTAAAGTAAAAAACACATAGAAAATGAAAATATGCAAATATCACATAGAGATATATATACATTAAGAACCAACATGTAAAGACTAATATCCAAAATCAAAGTTACAAAACATCATTCAATACAAAAATTCGAAAACACATAATGATAAAAATATCTTTAAAAAAAAGGACAAAATATCCATAACGACAAATTCAAGAACTAGGGTCAAAAGAAGTCAAACATCATGGTGCATCAACCACCAGTCTTTGACTGATCTGTGGGGTCCTAGGGCACCATCTCCTCTACAGTAGCATCGAAACTACTCTCTCCATATAGAGTGTGCTGCTCTCAACCTCGCTGAATAGCCGCCAACAATAGCGACTCCTGCACCACCGCGTCGGGTATGGGCTCCTCCTCCAGTCTCAGACTCTTCTGAGTTGGCTCTGGATCATCATCATGCTCAAGGGGCCTCCTCCTACTAACGTCCGTATGGTCAACTAGCCATTCAAATGCCTGATCTCCCTCTAATGCCACCTTGGACTGCAATAAGAGCTGCCAATATTTATAATAAGTCGGCCTTAAACTTGGCCAACTCCTCAGTCATAACGCTCATGTTACAGGTCAAGCTTCCTCAAGTCTCTGTAGGATCTCGCCTTGAAAGCACCCATTCAGGCATCTACTACTTTAACTCTCTCATCTACCAAATCACAGGCGAATGCCTTCATCCTCTCCTCGGAGTCCTAGACGGTCTGGTCATCCCAATGTCTGACCCGTGCAGATAGAGCCTGATGTCTGGACTCTGCCATTGCCACCCTACATAATAATGCCTGAAAAAAAGTAACAGCAATAAGAGAATCAACCTGTAATAAAGATGTTGCTGATGCCGGAGTATTGAAGGATAGTGTGGACTCGATCTCCATAATTGGCACGGGCTCTGTAGTAACTGAAGTAGTGTCAATTGTAGCAAGAGATGCACTCTGAGTTGGAGGCTCTATGGAGAATGGCTGTGAAATAGTAGGAGCTGCTCGAGGTAAGGCCATTGGGTTCTCGTCAGCCTTTATTAGGCTGGGATCCATTGTGCGTATAGCCTCTTTGTGCTGGTCCCAGTAGGGGTTAACAAGAACACCTACTATATTGCATAATCGATGAATCAAAATAGGAAATGGCAGGGAGGTGTTTCGCTGCCTCATGGATCTGCTCTGAGATGATCCGAGCCCAGTCTACCTCATAACCAGCTAAGATGTTGGCTAATGATACTGCCCGCTCCAAAGTGATCATATTATATGTAAAAGTGGGCCAGATATGCTAAGAGATAATAGACCACTAAAACTTGGCCCAAAAAGAGAGGTAGGCCTTCACTATAGGATCAAAATGGTTTGTAATCCACGTCGGCTCAAAGTGCTCCCCATAAATCTGGCTCGCAATTAATTGTAGAAGATCTATCCTAGCCCCGATATCTTTCCTAGTCATCACTCTCCTTATCTTTTCAATTCGCCCATCATATTCTGCAGTAGACTAAGGCATTCCATAATTGGGTCTAAAATGGATACATCGAATAGTCTCTTTTGAGATAAGAACTCTCCTACCTCAAACTGGCACCACATGATACCTTGGCTGCTCCATAGGCATTTTGTTCTTTGGTAGCCCCCGGTGGAGTGTAGCAAGATATGCTACATAGAACTCATGGACTACGAAGGAGGCGTACTTGTCCAGCTGTTGTGTGGTCCATCGGAGCCCATATCTTTCTAACTCTGTATCCAACCCAGGTACTTTATCTAACACCGAGTCATTTAGTCTCGATTCTTCGTGAAATTTGTGCACCTATTTGCCTTATCCTTTTGGCTCTAAACCCTGATCATATATCTCCTTCATCCCTGGGACATACTATCTGCGATGGGCGAGGATTTGAGACTGTACTTCTTCTTGCTAGGTCTGGGAGGTGCTCTCAAACTCCGATTTTGACTCTGAATATGAGGGGGTCATCTGTGGTAGGCTGCTATCTGACCCATCCTCGATACCCTGTTGTTCCTCCTCTTCAATCTAGGAGGAACTGCTAACTTTCATAGGAATTTATGCCGCAGGTGCTCGAGTCTGGATTCTATTGGCTTCAGGATCTAACCTGACTCTGTGGACTTCCACAGAGCCCTCTGGATGCTCAGTCTCAGAGGATTCATTAATTAACCTCCATTGGAAAGTTTGAATTGCACATTTGTCCTTTGGAGGCATATTATCTGCAAACCAACCACATAGCAACATAGAAGTTTCAAGATGTTTGATCTAATAAATCATATAACACTGAACAAGAAATGTAAACACATAAGCATAAAAACAAAATAAAATAGAAGAAGGATCACTGAAACACTTGCAGGTCTGCAGGTATGAGTATAGTTATGACTCGTGGGATGCCCAATAAGTCGTATATTAGCCTCATAGTAATAAAATGACTTACAAAAATGCAATCTGACCTCAGATACAAGAGGCAATTATGACTCATAGGGGAGCCTACAAGTTGTAGTTTGGCCTAGTACCAAGTTTCAGAGATATTTTTAGGAACTGAGGGAGGAGTGCAAGACCCTTCCTACGAGTCGTAATACGTATTATGAGTTATATGTGAGTCTCAAACAGGAAATATGAAGAAACCATAGGTGACTGATGCTTGCTACGAGGGACCACTATGACTCGTAGGGGAGCCTATGAGTCGTAGAAGTGCCTCGTAGCTAGAAATAGAAGGCACCAGTAGTGCCTATAATTTTCCCCCAACAACTATAAACCAAACACACCATTCAAAATACTTTGGAACATAATAGCAATACAAAATATTTGGCACATAAGCAATCCCATAATGACAACAGAAAGTTAAAGCCACCATCATCCCTAAGATTTGAGATCATTTTAACAGTACATCAAGCGCACCAAAAATAAAATGCTTTCCAATCTCATGCTTGATATCAACAAGACATTCTATCTAGTCCATTCAGACCATTTCAATCTAGTCTACTAAGTTAAGACCTATGAAACACACCCACACTAACCGAATTCCAGTTCCAGAAATAATTTGATCAATGCTTAGGCAACAAATAGGCACTACACTCAATGGATTAAGTATTTACATAATCAAAACCACCAACTCAAGAATTTCAAACAAGGTTCAATTTATCACAACATCCTTCAAAGCACACTAACCCTAGGTTTTTAAATTTATATCAAAATATCATCAAATATGCTTGAAAATTCATGGTTAAACACATAAACATTCATCTGTAGCATAACTCACCAGCATAGTGCATTAAGATTTAACCAAGAAATTTACTAAATGGAAGAAGAATTAAACCAATGTACTGTAGATAGAAAAACAAGTCAAAACCCTAGAAAATAGTGTCATTGCAAGAATCTTGGCCGGAAAATGACATGGGTGCCAGGGTTGTGATCGGAAAAGTAATTTGGATGATAATTAAGTGTTTTCCATTGTTTTAGCGATTGGAAAATGGATTTTGGGGGTCAAATTTTATTTTGACCCCTTTTTAAATAAAATTGGGTCAGATTTTTTAAAATTGCAAATTGAGGCTATGAGACCCCGACTAAGAGTCATAGGGCCACCCTACGACTCATAGGTTCCTGTCTCGTAATAGACCCAACACTTGCAAAAATTTAGAGATCATACCTAGGCACTACGAACCCCTCTTACTACTCGTTAAGGACTCTGCAAATCGTAAGGTTGGCTCGTAGTGTATGTGCCAACATTTTATACTTACTAATTCCATCTGCAAGGCATGACTACTAGTCATAGTGGTGACTACAACTTGTAATCCTGCTCGTAGAGACTGCTCCGAATGTCATTTTCTCACTTTTTCAACTCTTTGACTTCCACCTGCAAACCAAGTCTCAAAACACAACAATTTTCAAAATCTTATAACTGGATCTATGTATTTCAAGTAAAAACACACTCATATCTTCTTTCTAAGAATCTTTATTAACCAAAAACACTTAAAACAAATCAACAATTATCAATAATACTTAGGTTACCTCCCAAGAAGTGCTTTGTTTAATGTCATAGCTCGACTTTGTCATTGTCCTTCATCAACTATCCTCAAGGGTCCACAACTTACTCTTGAACTCATTTGGTTGCTTCATGGATTGGTGAATACCGAATACTACCTCTGTATCATTAACCCTAAATCGTATTTGTCCAAATCCATATCAACAAGGGATCTCCCAGTGGCTAGAAATGGTCTTCCCAAGATGATGGGCACCTCAAAATCAACTTTGTAATCAAGGATCACAAAATCCACGGGAAAGATGAATTTATCAACTTTAACAAGCACGTCCAATAGGATTTCCTTTAGTTTTTTAATGGTTCAACTCGACATAAGCAACCTCATTTTTATCAGGGTGGGAGTACGAAGGCCAAGCTTTTTGAATACGACAAGAGGCATTAGATTGATGCTCGCACCCAAGTCACACAATGTTGTTGCGAACTCAACATCACCAATGGTACAAGGAATGGTGAATGCATCGGGGTCCTCTCGCTTTTGAACAAGGCATTTGGTCATAATCGCACTACATTATTGGAGTTCTTGTAAGAACTCTTTACTCAAAGTGAGTTTCTTGGTCATCAAATCTTTCATATACTTGGTATACCTAGGCATTTTCTCCAAAACTTTTAGAAGGGGAATGTTGATGGAGAGTGGATTCAATATCAAGAGAAAGTGGTTGAATTTACCATCATCTTCCTTTTTCTTAAGCCTTTGAGGGAAAGGAGGAAGGGGTTTGGGAATTGATTTCCATTTCTCGTGCTCCCTTGCCTCTTCTTGTTTCACCACAACAACCTTTGCATCTTCTCCCTTAACCATGACTTTACTACCAAGACCCTTCTCATCAGCTTTATCCACAATTACTGGCATAGAGGATCTATGGTACTTTTGCCACTCCGGGTCATGACTGCTATGCAATGCCCTTCATTTTTAGGATTTTGAACTGTATCTCTTGGTAAGGTGCCCTTTAGCGTTGGTTCAACTGTGAAGAAACTTGTCAAAATTATTGTTCAAATTGCTTAATCGCCACCGAGTGAGACTCTATTTTTGGTTAATACTTGAAATATCCGCTTTCATTCCCTTTAAAATCTCATTATGGTGGTCAACCCACTTCAACAACGTTTTGAGCATCTCTTCGATCCTAGAGTTACTTGACCGGGCATCATGGTTGTAAGGTGGCACATAAGGACCATTCTTGTATCCCTCTCTTCTTCCTTATTTGGCATCTGGCACTCTCTCTCTCTCATAGTATCCATCCCGGTTCTCTCTATATACCTCATCATAGTTGAAGTTCTGACCTTGATTCTCAAACCCTTACCTCCAATAGTACGAATTGGACCCTTAGCGGTTGTTCTAGGAACCCACTGCTTGGTTGCTTACAAAACATGCTTCTTCATCAAAGAATAGATCATCATAGATAGGAGCCTTTGGAGGTTGGTGGGTGATTGCTTTGAAACTTGCTTGGTTTTGCTTTAAAACCAAGTCCATACTTGTGCTAAGTTGAGCAAGTTACTCTATGATCTCTTCGTTTAACTTTGCTTGCTCATTGTTGGTATTGGCCTCACAAGAAGGTTTCTTCGCACCTTTCTCTCGTTGACCCCAAGCTCTATTTGTTTTGACAAATTGCTCCATCCTTGTGGCTATCAATGCAAAAGGTTGGTCAAAGAACATACCTCCCATGGTTGTGTCGGTGCAAGCTTGACTATTCTCTTCAAGTGCCCGATAGAAAATCTCAACCAAGGCATTACCAACAATCTTGTGATTAGGTACCATCCTCAAGAATTTAGTAAACCTCTCCCATATTGTGCTAATGGAGTCACCCAACAATTGCTCAAAGTTATTGATTTGGTCTTTAGGCTTCAACTTCTTAGATCTTGGAGAATATCTTTCAAGGAATACTCTCTGAAGCTCAGCCCAACTCGTAATAGTACCCAGAAGAAGCTTAGACAACCATACAGCTACATTATTGGTCAATGATAGTGGAAACACTCTTAAACCAACAATATCAAGAGAAATATTTTGTGTCTCCATGACACTCTTGCTAACAAATACCACATTTTGAAGATGACAGTGAGGATCCTACGAAGGTAGCCCTGTGAATAGTATGCCGTCTTGGAGCATTTGGACCAATCCACTCGACATGGTGAACTTAGTATTTGCCGATAAAGGAGGCAGTACTATGGCACCGATAAAGTCCATAGCCATAGGGTTCAATCGATATTGATTCCATCCATAAGCGTTTTCATTGAAATCCCTAAGTTGTGACATGTTATCCCTTCTTTGTGGATTCTCCTCTCTACCTATATCCTCATTCATATTCATATCCTCCCCTACCTCAATATCCTCATTCACTTGATCCATTCTTCTCGATAGTCGATGGATCTCCAAATTGAGTGGAGCTAAGGGATTGCCTTGGCTTCTTGTGTTGGGAATATAACCTAGCACGCCCTGCAAATAAAATCAAACAACAAAAATAAAAACAAAAGTAAAATACAAGAGATTCTACAAATCAACACTGGAGCTAAACTAATAGTGAATTCAAGTCAAAACCTATTTGTATTCCCCGACAATGGTGCTATAATTTTTGATGATGTTCATGCTCCAATAAGAAAGCGGTCGCTGTCAGCAATTAGCCTAACTGAAGGTTAGGATTGAATCTATAGGGAATATGAGGCATGACTATAAGAATCCACTATTAATCATTTCAAGTATAAATAACTAAAATCTCTAAATAAGGGGGTTTGTGATTCAAAAACAAAGTAAAATAAGCACTAAACTATGATGAAGAAAATACTCAATTTTAGGGACAACTTAGGAATTGTGTTCACCATGATCGTTAACTCGATTACCCTAGGTAACATAACTACAATCGAAAATTCACATGCAGGACGATAACTTAGGTTTTTTCAGTCCTCTTTTGAAGGTGAAGGTCGAATTTTATCATGGCACTTGGTCGACCACCATGGCATGCCAAGTAACCATTACCAATTGTCCCAGTCAACCTCCCCTTGATCAAGTTTGATTGATTAGACTAGAACACATTAATCGGCTCCTGTCATCTACTTCTCTTTTCCTATTCGTCACTACCTTGGTTGGGCTACTGATAGTAGGCAGGGTTTGGTGTTGGCCACCACCAAATGACAATCATAATGAAGAAAAATAAACAATACATGCAAACCCCAATTGTAGAAATGCAATACACATAGGTTATTTTAAATCAACTACCCATGATTCCCACAACCCCAAGTTGTGGGTGCTTAACTACTCATGGCTAAGGTAAAACAAGTAAAAATGCAAATACAAGATATAAATGAAAGTTTTACCAAAAAAATAGAAGTGTTCAAGCACCACAAGTTGCAAACCAAAAAGCTGGATTGATCAACAATGAGTACAAAGCCTGATTTGCAAACCCCAAAATGTGTTTTCCAAGAGAGAATGATAAACTAATCTAAAACCCTAAAATATTCTTGAGAGAATATTCAAAGGCAAGTTCTATCTTCTAAAAACTGGCATCTCTCTATAAAAAATAAACTAAATATATTTATAGTGTTTACAAATAAATTCTAAAAGTAACACAGAAAAAGATAGTTGGCAGCTGGTACGCCTTACAGGTATGACTCGTAGGATGACCTACGAGTCGTAGTCAGGGTCTTGTATCAGGTTCTTGGCATCTTGGACTAAACTGGTATGACCCACAAGTATAAGTCGTATGAGTCATTGCTTGAGCTACAACTCGTATGTTCCTCTTATAGTATTGGCCTTCAATTTTTGGTTCAATATTTTTGCTCTCTAATTCTTACTACGAATCCACCTATATGAGTCATAGTGCAACTTACGACTTGTAGGATGGCCTTGTAGGGTTGGCTTCCCCTTAGCAGATTTTTAAGTTTTTAGTATTTGTTTCTTGCTATGACATACTCTACGATGCGTAGCTTAGGCTACGACTCGTAGGTGAGCTCGTATGTCTTATGATTCGGCAAAATTTATAACTTTTTTTTTAAATCATGCCAACCTAACTTTTCTGTAAGAACAACACAAAAATACATAAAAATTGTAAAATATCACATTAAGGACTCATGAAATGCCTTGTGTTGTATTTTGACAGCACATTAGGTACCACTCTTTTTTTATGTTACACCCTTTGTTGTGAAAAAGTTTCATGTTAAACCCAAATTGTTGTCTGAGCCATATGAAGTGTCTACTCCCATTGGCACATCCATTATTGCTAGAAGAGTCTATAGAAATTATCCCATTCTCATTTAGCATAAAATATGCCTTATGATTTTTTGGAGTTGGATATGGTGGATTTTGATGTCATTCTCGAGATGGATTGGTTGAATGCATATTATGTCTCTATTGATTATAGAACCCGTAGGGTCAAATTCCAATTCTCTAATGAACCCGTCCTTGAGTGGGAGAGTCATGATATGGTGGTCAATAGTAGATTCAGTTTTTGCATTAAAACCCAAAAATTGATTTCTAAGGGCTATCTCTATCATCTTGTGAGGGTTAGAGAGGTTGATTCCCAAGTCCGTCCTATAGAGTCAATCCCAGTTGTTAATGGGTTTCTTGATGTCTTTCTTGATGAGCTTCCCGGTATTCCTCCCGAAAGGAAAATAGATTTTGGCACAGACTTTCTTCCCGATACTCAACCTATTTTTATTTCCCCTTATCGTATGGCCCTGGAGGAGTTGAAGGAATTGAAGGAGCAATTGAGGGATTTGTTGGAGAAGAGATTTATTACACCTAGTCAATCATCTCAGGGTGCACGGTGTTATTTGTGAAGAGGAAGGATGGTACTCTTAGAATGTGCATCAGTTATCGACAACTTAATAGGGTGACCATAAAGAATAACTATCCTCTACCAAGGATTGATGATCTTTTTTATCAACTTCAAGGGGATAGTCACTTCTCTAAGATCGATCTTTGGTTCGGGTATCACCAAATGAAGTGAGGGAGTGTGGTATTCCTAAGACGGCCTTCCGGACTAGGTATGGTTACTATGAGTTTATGTTTGTGTCCTTCAGGTTGACTAATGCACTAACTATCTTCAAGGATTTTATGAATAGGGTCTTTAAACCCTACGTTAATGTATGAAAAATGTGAGTTTTGGTTGAAAGAGGTTGCCTTTCTAGGTCATGTGGTGTCGGGGGATGGTATTAACGTGGATCATAAAAAGACAAAAGTGATTAGAAATTGGCCTAGACTTTGACTCCATCAAACATTAGACGTTTCTTGGGCTTAGCAGGTTACAACCGAAGGTTTGTTAATGGTTTCTCTTCTATTACTACTACAATGACTAAGTTGACCTAAAAGAAGGTAAAATTTGTGTGGATCAATGAGTGTGAAAAGAGTTTCTAAACTTTGAAAGATAAGTTTATCTTCGCTCTTATATTATCTTTATCGAAAGGGTTGGAAGAGTTTGTTGTGTATTGTAATGCCTCAAGAATTTGTTTGGGTTATGTTTTGATGCAAAATGGTAATGTGATAACTTACGCCTCTAGACAACTTAAGGTGCATGAAAAGAATTATCCTACCCATGATCTTAAATTGGCCATCATGGTATTTGGTTTGAAAATTTGGCATCATTATTAGTATGGGGTGCATATTGAAGTGTTTACCAATCATAAGAGTCTCCAACATGTGCTCACCCAAAAAGATCTCAACTTGAGACAACAAAGGTGGTTAGAGCTTCTTAAGGATTATGATATGAGTGTGCATTATTACCCCGGTAAGGCTAATATTGTGGTCGATGCTTTGAGTAGGGTGTCTATGGATAACCTAGCTCATCTTGGTCATGGTGACAAAGACGTGGCTAGAGAGGTCCATCGGTTAGCTAGATTGGGAGTTAGGTTGGAGGATGTTGGCAATGGTGGTGTAGTGGTTGTTGATGCTTCTAAATCTTTATTAATTGAGGAGGTGAAGGCAAAGCAAGATCTTGACTCCGCCTTGTTAGAGTTGAAGGCCTTGGTGATAGATGGTA
>JAOTQJ010059351.1:21422-36179 GCA_025642045.1 Solanum sejunctum | reverse complement strand
ATTAATTGAGGAGGTGAAGGCAAAGCAAGATCTTGACTCCGCCTTGTTAGAGTTGAAGGCCTTGGTGATAGATGGTAAGGTGGAGGTTTTCTCCCAAGTGGAAGATGGTGCCCTTAGGTACCAAGGTAGATTGTATGAGCCTAATATTGATGATTTGAGAGAGAAGATTCTTGATGAGGCTCATAATTCTTCCTATTCTATTCACCTCGATTCTAAAAGATGTATAGAGATTTGAGGGAAGTGTTTTAGTGGGGTGGTATGAAGAGAGACATTGCTAAGTTTGTATCTAGTTGTCATAATTACCAATAAGTAAAAGTCGATCATCAAAGGCTGGGTGGCCTAGCCCAAGATATAGAAATTCCTACATGAAAGTGGGAGGAAATCAACATGGACTTAATGGTTGGGTTGCCTAAGACTAGAAAGCATTTTGATTTTATTTGGGTTGTTGTTGATAGAATGAACAAGACGGCTTATTTCTTATCAGTTAAAACTACTTATGGTGCCAAAGATTATGCTAGGTTGTATATTGATGAACTGGTTAGATTACATGGGATGCCTTTGTCTATCATATCGAATCGTGGTGCTCAATTCACTTCTCACTTTTAGAGGTCCTTCCAAAGAGGTCTTGGTACCAAGGTAAAGCTTAGTACAATCTCTCACCCTCAAACAGATGGCCAAGTCGAAAGGACTATCCAAACGCTTGAGGATATGCTTAGATCTTGTGTTTTGGAGTTTAAGGGTAGTTGGAATAAATATCTTTCACTTATTTAGTTCGCTTATAATAATAGTTATCATTCAAGCATTGGTATGGCCCCTTTTGAGGCTCTTTATAGTAGATGTTGTAGGTCCCCGGTTGGACGATTTGAGGTGGGGAAGATGGCTTTATTTGGTCTGGATCTAGTTATGAAGGCCATAGAGAAGGTAAGGTTAATTAGGGAGAGATTGAAAATAGACCAAAGTAGATAAAAGTCCTATGCCCATGTGAGGAGAATGGACCTTGAATTTAAAGTTGGTGATTAGGTCTATTTGAAGGTCTCACCCATGAAGGGTATAGTTCATTTTTGTAAAATAGGTAATTGAGTCCAAGATTTGTGGGTCCTGTAGAGTGTTGAAGAGGATTCCTAAGGTGGACTAAGAGTTGGATTTGCCCAATGACATGAATATGGTTCATCCGATCTTCCATGTGTCTATGTTGAGGAAGTGTATGGGTGACTTAAGTGTTATTATGCCTTTAGATATTGTGGGAGTAGTAGAAGATAATTTGACTTATGAGAAGATTCCAGTAGAAATTCTGGATAGACAAGTGAAGAGGTTGAGGAACAAGGATGTAGCTTCTGTCAAGGTCCTTTGGAGGAACCAACAAGTTGAAAGTGCCACATGGGAAGCCGAGGTGGACATGCAAAAGTGGTATCCCTATCTCTTCCATTCTACCTCAAGCTTAAGTTACTAATTTAAGTCCCTCATATGGTTTCAAGTCTTAAGTTTCATACCTTATGTCATTTTGATGCATTCATGTTTATCTCGACAAGTTTATGGTGACTTTGACACTTATGTTGAGATTTTTGAAATGATGTTTAAATGCATTTGTTGCATTCATGTGTTATGTTGAACTTATCTTGATTATTTCTCTCATATATGTTTCTTTGAAATTTCTGGATGAATGTTCCCAAGTGGGAGGTATTGAAATGCCCCAAAAAGTGTCGAAAATGTGCCAGGAAAATGCCCATAATTGTAATTCCTATATATCTCAAAATCCGTGTGTGATATCAAAATCTAACTTTATTTTCATGATTAGGGTGTAAAATTGAGTGGAAAATAGATATAACCCCGATTTTAGAGCAACCGTAGTGAAATTTTACTTTCCAAAAATTATGAAAAATAGAAAGGGTCCATGCCCTTAGTGCGACGCAGCCAATGCGTAGACCTATGTATTTTGTTGTGAGTTTTTATTAATTCAATCCAAGGCCTTGGGGTCTTAGGCCTAAGTCTCCTATGCTTAAAAATACTTATACTTAGTCATTTTTTAACTCTATATCATTCAAGACATTCCCCAAAATCCTCTCTAATACTTAGCCAAATATTTCATCCAAATTCAAGTGTCCCAAACTCATTATCTCAAGAAATTCATTCAAGCTTGAAGTTTTCATTCAAATCTTTATCAAGGAAATCCCCAAAGTTGAGGTGTGTGGTTTTCAGCCATTGGGTCCTTTGGCCTATGGTGCCCAACCTTTCTTTTTATATAAATTGTATATTTTCAAGTCGAATTATCTATTGGTATCTCCTATTATGAATTTGATTACAAACTATTGGGGGTTTCAAGAAATGTTGATTGTTTAGCATGTTTTGAGCTATGAATATATGATCCATAATGAGATTTAATCAGGGGTTTCAATATATCTTGCATGAGAGTGTTACCAAGTGTTGGTGGATTAATTTACATTAAGTTTTCTCACATGATTTCACTCTTGAATTGCATGATTTTGAACTAGCATTACACAACCGCCAAGTGTTTGATAAAATATCCGGTTAAGGATTCTTGAGTTATTGAAGGTCTATTGCATGGCGAGTTAGGTAACTTTATAATTATAAAAGGAATGTATGTATGTGTTGATTTCTTGAAAAGTATCTATGGTGTTTCAAGTTGACCACACATTGTTGAGGGGGGACTATACCTCAATTGCCTTTTTGGGGGGTGTTATGCCCATACTACCGATTGAGGGGTAGATACCTCAATTGACTTATCGGTAGGTGCTATGCCCATACTACCAATTGAGAGGTAGATACCTTAATCTTCTTTTTGGAGGGTGCTATGCCCGTACTACCAATTGAGGGGTACATACCTCAATCGCCTTTCAAGGGGGTGGTATGCCTTGGATTCCAAGTACTAGTTTGCTTGGTCTATGATGATGGTCTCTTCCTATACATGTAATATATTCTATACAAGCATGTTTATTCAAGCATTCTTCATACATGCCATATTGTTACTATACTCATCCTTTGCCTATGTATATGCATTTTGACTAAGTTGACTATCTTTTATTACATTGCATCCGACATACTTAGTATATTCAAACATACTAACGCATACTCTATGCCTACATGATGTTACCATGTAGGAAATGGATCCCTTCATGATCATCCTCCCCGTGGCTGGTTGGTCATCTTGAAGATAAGCCATTGGTGAGTCCTCAAGTTCGGGGACACTAGCTTTACACTCTAAATTTTGTCATCTCTTTATGTTGAACTTTGATACTAAAAGGGTGAGCCCAAAAAGTTCTCTTAGCCCCCCAATCTATGTTAGAGGTATTGTTGGATAAGTAATGTAATTATGCTTTGAGCTTTGATACTTTATGATTTATGCCATTAAAAACTTCACTTAGTCCCTTTATCCTCATTATTACTCTCTTATTGTTATTTAATTGCTTCCGCGACCACAGATGTGCAAGTGATATGCTAAGAGGCTTGATTGGGGTCCCTTTGGGTTCCCATTCACCATATCACGTCTAGTCCCTAGGCTTAGGTCATAATAAAAGTGCCATATTTGACACTCAATGATGATTTCATATTTAACCTTGGAACTTTGTAAACACACTCACTCTCACAAAAGATATTCATGTATAATGAGTAATATCATAGGCTTCCCCCAATACTCATGACTTAGACCTTCAACTAACTAGATTAGGATCAATTTAGAACTTTCTAGGCTTGTAACGTAGGCTCAAGGGGCTTTGGTATGATAATTTTGGAAAATAGTGACTAAAGACCCTTCTTAAAATTGTATTTTTCTACACTTTTGCCCTACTAACTCTGTTATTTTTACCTTATTCTCCCTTTTTCTTTTTTCAAGCTTTTCTAGGTGCTTTTTTCTCAGTTTTCAGCTTTTTGCCTTGTTTTTATGCTTCATTTTGTTTTTTAGCCCAATCTAAGGCATCACTCATTTTTCTTCCAACAGTGCATGATTTTTCTCCTTTTTTCTCCTCATTCCTAACTAACCCCCTTATTTTTATGCTTTACGCTTCCACCAGCCACCCTTATCTTAGGCTTTTATCCTGTGTTGAAGTGCACAATATCTATTCTTCGAACCAAGTCCACTTTTGGTAGCCACCCTCAACTTAGAATTTTTGCCTTTGTCAAGGTTCACAATGCTCAAGGAAAGACCAGGGTCAATTTCACTAGACAAGGCTAGGTTAATTAGATGTTTAGAAAAAATAGGTACATGTTAGGCTCAAACAGTTGGAACAACGGACAAATCATCATTTCAGATGGTTATTTTTAGGCTAAAGTGTACTATTTTAGAACAAAGGCCTAAGATATTTTTCTGATCCATTTAATCTATAATCTAACCTAGAGTAGTTGGGTAAGTTATGAATTAGCACAAAATACATGAATCTAGCAAGATAAATTTACACTCACATGACACAACATACATTATCAACAAAAGACTCACAAATTATGTTTCTTATCTCAATTTACTCTCACTTATCAGAACAGATATTGCCAAATACCTAGACACGCATGGTCACTATCTAAATACTAATCAATTTTTTTTTGCGGGTACCATTTTTCAAAACAAAACATAAAAATATTTTATATGTCATAAGTAGTAGTACTGTATGCTACGAATATTATCTAAACATCCTAAACGTGCCAGTTCAATAGAAAGTAAATATCCACAGGGAAATAGAACACAAGCAAGAAAACCCTAGCATCAAAAATTGGGGTAGCTATGGACCATAGGCTTTTCAGACTTCATTAAGGCCCACAACTACCCACACCCCATCGAAAAGATGTGCATTATCCCTAATGCATAAAATCAAAATAAAACATAAGGGTCAAGAACATACCTAGGCACCTAAGCTTCAGTGTCCACTTTGGGTCACCTCCCAAGCAGCGCTTGATTTATTATTGTGGCACAACATAACTAGCTTGAGTAATCAGACTTTCTCAAGCTTTTGTACTATCTTATCACCAAACCTTGCCTTACTTTGGTGCCTATCAGTATTCTATTGCTCTAAAGTATTAACGTTTGTTATCATCCCTCTTTGAATCTGATCTAGTTGCATTGACACCAATCCGAACTTACGATTAAGCTGTTGAATTTCCATAGAGTATTGGTCAAATTTATGGTTTATCTTGGCAATGTCAGACTTGATCTCCTTAAATGTCTCATCTTGGATGTCTGCCCTCTTTAGCAATTGGCCAAGCATCCCCTCAATTCTTGAGTTCCTATCTCCCATATCATCATTGTGTAGGGGTGCATAGTAGCTACTCATCCTGTCATCCTTGCGGTCCCCATGCTTCATATGATAGATTTCTTGAATGTCCCCTAGCTTTGTTAGCTCTTGTATCTGCTTCATTAACATCTCCAGATTAGCTCTATTCTCAGCAAGCATACTAAGTACATCTGCATTTATTTTTGCTTGATCAGAACTCATGTCAACAGTGCTTGTATGATCTGTTAGATGTCTATTCCTGGTCTCCCACATATGGTTCACTTTAGCTACCACGTTTAAGTGGTCGGAAATTTCTACAAATGGTTGTTCTACGAACAGACCTCCCAAAAGGTCATCAACGCATGTTTGACTATTAGCCTCTAAAGCTCGACAAAAATTCTCTACCAGGACATTCTTCGGAATTTCATGGTTTGGTTCACTCCTTAAGCATATATTAAACCACTCCCATGTGGCCAAGATTGAATCACCAGGGAATTACTTAAAATGGTGGATCTAGTCTACCACTTTGAGTCTATTTGGTCTAATGAAGTATATTGCTAAGAAAGCCTTCTGCAATCCTATCCAACTGGTGATTGAGCCCAATAAAAGCTCAATAGCCATAATGCTGCATTGCTCACAAGAGATAATGGGAAGACACGAAGTCCCACAACATCCATAGACATATTCTGTGTTCCCATTATACTCTTGCAGATGAATGCCAAGTTATGCAAGTAGCTATGTGGATCCTCTGATGGTAAGACCATAAATAGTCCATGGTTCTGCAGTATCTAAAGTAACCCACTCAAGACTGAGAACTCTGTATCTGTTGATAGTGGTGGCAACACAATAACTGCCATCACATCCATAGCCATAGGATTTAACCTGTACTAATTCCACCGGTAACCGTTAGTGTTGCCTGAGGTTGTGGAATGTCCTCTAAAGGAGGTGGGTTTTCATTCTTATCATAATCATTATTATTTTGATTTAGGGCTTCATTAGCCGCGTTGCTGTCATTCTCTTGGGCCATTCTTCATATAGTTTTATGAATCTCTATATCAAAGGGAGTTAAGGGATTGCCTTGACTCTGAGTGTTGGGCATACACTACTCGTACACCCTGCAAAGAAACAAAAATAAAACTAAAGTAAAATACAAGGGAACTAAGGATTATACTTGAATTACTTAATAATTCAACTTAAGTCTAGTCATATTCCTCGGCAACGGTGCTAAAATCTTGATGTCGCCCAAGTTACACCTCCTTTTTAGAGTATAAAGCGGTCATTGTCAAGAAATAAAACCTAACCAAGATTAAGGTCGAACCCACAAGAAATATGTAGACTCATGAGCATTCACCAATATGCAATCCGAGTAGTTAACTGAGTCAATTCCCCAAGGGAGGGGTTTGTAATAATCAAAAAATAATTAAACTAAACTAACTATCATGGAAGAAAAATCAATAATAGAGAGCAACTAAGGTATTGTGTTCCCCACTATTCTCCAATTTAGTATCACCAAATATCCTAATTCTTGTCTAGCATATAGCATGTAGGACTATAATTTAAGCTCACCAAGCCGTTTGATCAAAGGTCAGAGGAGAATTTCATTATGCAACTTGGCCCATCTCCATAGTGTGCATTACTAGACATTACCTCTCATTCCCAGTACAACCTACCCTTGGCCCAGTTTGGTTGATTAGACAAGAACACATCAATCGAATTCTACTAATTAATATCTTTTTCTATTCATTACTACCTTGGTCCAGCCAGTAACACTAGGCGGGTTCTAATGTTAGCCACAACTAAAAAACTTGCAAAACAAAGAGAATTAATTAATGCATGCATAAACACCTTCCAAGGATTGTGAATTATCTGGGTTTTCTTTGTTAGTTCTTCATGGTTCCCACAACCCTAGTTGTGGATTTAGCTACTCATGCTATGTATAAATGAAGAAATTATGATTTGAGAAAATATAATTAAACATTTACATAATTGAATTGAGATCAAGCAAATCCAAGATTAATAAGAATCACAAGCTTCAATATCAAATTTAACTACAAGTGTTTTCTCACAATTTTCTCTCTCAAATATTGAGTTTTCTAAGTACAAACCCTAAAAACTACTGAATAATGACGTCCTCTCTTCAAAAATTACCTAAAGGCCTATTTATAGTAATTACAGTTAAGTCCTAATCAAATTAGAAAAACTGGTCGGCAAACTCCACAAAAGCTCTCTACGACTCGTAGTGTCTTCTATAGCTCATAGTCGAGATCTCGTAATGAGATATTGAAATTTTGGACTTTCCTCTATGACACTCCTTTATGAATAGTAAATTGATTTACAACTCGTAAAGCGGGATTTTATCTAATGAATGCAAGTCCACTTCTCTGATCCTCAAGGCACGAAGGTTGATCTATGACTTGTATAATAATCCATGACTCGACTGCATGTTCGTAGACTTCAACTTTAACAAATTTCTCCTCACTAAAAATCCTCGCAAAACCTATCTATACGAATAATAGAATGCTTTAAAACTCATATGCATGTCTCATAGAGTTGATTTTAGAAATCATACCTTACTGGAATTTGTCAGGAGACCTCCTCTACGACGCATAGAATGCTCTACGATTCGTAAAGGGCCTCATAAATCATCAAAAACTAGTCTTCAATTTTGCCCAAAGCATGTCCAACCTATAATCCTGCAAATCTAAATACAAAAACACATAAAACCCATAAATATCACATTGCAAACATACAAAATCCTAAGTTTTAACCATCAAAAGTGTTGTATTTCGATAACATATCAGTAGAACATCCTTGGGTGTGAAAGCAAAAATCAAAGCAGCTAACACATGATTTCTAGGGTGAAATGACACTTTGGACTCACACTGTAGGGATGTTATAGGGAAGAGGATTAGCATAGATCACATAGCAAATAAAGTCTAAGGGACGGGTAAGTATGACTCACACTATGGGGGCAAGTAGGGGCTTAGGACATCCATCTCATCCATACAACAAGCATTTAACAAATAAGAGGGAATAAGGTACTAAGAGAGTCTTTCATAATACATAACATGATAGGAGTCGGGCTCAATAGATACATATCTAAATATCCAACAATACCTCTAATGTGAATGGAACAAGGACTAAGACATCTCCTGGGCTCACCCTCAAAAGATAATATCCATAAAATGACAATTCTTAGTAAGGCAAGAAAGTAAATGGCTATTGTCCCCGAAGTGGATAACTTACCAAAAGTGGTATTCAACCGAGTCATCTAGACAAATGGAGGAGGAGGATGGATAGGAGCTTCATCCCTACATGATTAGACGTAGGCAAAAAGTGTGCATTAGTACTTGGAATGTACTAACATTAAATCATATAACATATCATACATAGATGGGAAGGGACCATAATGGACATATAGGACCAAATGAGCTACTACTTGAAATCCCGATGTTCACTCTAAATCGGACTAGGTGTGGTCTACTTTGCCAAGATAAACCAAGCACTCATCTTACCAGGGACCCCCCCCCCCCATTTCAAAAAGTGCTTCATAAATACCTTATGAGAAAACTACCCTTTTCAGTTAACTTATGATAACCTTAAGGGATCATCAACCATTTCGATATTTAACTAACATGTAATGTATAGGAACACTATCCTTTTTGGTCAATTATATAACATGAGCTATATGGATCCATTAGCTAATTCACAACCTATGGTGGCAACATAGTTATGGGACAATGCTAATCTACCAAGGTCCTCTCAGTGCTAGGTCACAATCCCAATGAATATTCAAATCATACTTATATCCATAATGTGTAAAGCATCATAATACCATAGTATTTTCATAGAGTATCCCATCAAAATCAAAGCTCCATAACATCAAAATACAGCATCATAACTTTTTCACAATATTCTCATGCCTCATAACATGCATAATAGCCCTTTCAAGATTCATATCATTCATAGTTAGCATAACCTTACCATAAGGCCCTCAACATTATAGAAACTTGGCATACAACTTTAAAACCATGCAATTCTAAAGTAAATGACTTCAGAAGAGTAAAATAGAACTACTTGAACATTATTCAAAATAACCCACCAATAGCATAACAAGACTTAGCTAGAGTATCATCAAACCCTCATAAAAATCCATCAATCTCATATGACTTTTCAATGCATAATAATTGATATTGCTTAAGATACACCTCCTTTTTGAGGATAAATTGGTTGTTGTCAAGAAATAGAACCTAAACAAGGTTAGGGTCGAATCCAAGGGAATATGGTAGACTTTAAAGAATTCAATGGTGCAATTTGAGTTCTTAACCAACTTATTTCTCTGGGGGGGAGGGGGGTTTGGTAATAACTAATGAAAGTAATACGAAACTAAAATAAGTGATTCCCTAACTCAGTATCACTGGATAACCTAATTCTTTTCTAGTGTGTAGCATGCAGGACGGTAAGTTAAGGTCACCAAACCCTTTGGCCCAGGCAAGAGGTAAATTTCACTATGTGACATAGTACATCTCTATAGTGTGACTTTACTAACCTTTACCTAATTCCCCGCACAACCTCCTCTCGGTCCAGTTCGGTTGATTAGATGACAACACATCAATCAAATCCTGTTAATTATTCTATTTTCCTATTCATTACTACCTTGGTCTAGTCAGTAACACTAGGTGAGTTCTAATGTTAGCCACCACTAGGAAACATGCAAAATAAAGAGAGTTAATTAATACATGCATGTATACTTTTCAAGAATTATGAATTATTAATTTTACCTTATTAGTTATTCATGGTTCCCATAACCCTATTTATGGATTTATCTACTCATGATTTGTGTAGATGCAATACTTATGAATGTAAATAACATAATAGAGCACTTACACAATTGAATTAACCATAAGTAAATCCAAGCTTCAATGAGAATCACAAGATTGTAATTAGAAGATCAAATCAAAGTGTACACGTGTTTCTCAAAACTCTCCAATGTTTTCTTCAACTCTATCTCACTATTTTTCTGCTAACTATTCAAACTCTCCAAGAAAAATAACCTAAAAACCTATTTATAATGTTTAAAATACATGTCCTAAATAAAATAGGATAACTGGGTCGGCATGCCTTAGGATATGCTTTACATGTCATATAAGATTTCACGGCCCATAATTAAGCTTTTGTAGTTTATTGCTGCAAATCTAGACTTGTCTTCTACGATACCCCTCTACGACCCATAAAAGGTTCTGCAGCCTGTAGGGGGTTTCATCTAATGAAACTTCAGAAAGTCCTTCTCTGATCCTTAGGGAACGAGACTTAAACTATGACTCGTAAACTATTTCACAACCCATCTATATGTTTGTAAAACAAACTTCAAAAATCTACCCCTCACTATACACGAAACCTACTTCACGGCCTGTAAAAGATCTTGTACGTCCTCAAAATCAACAACTTCTGCATATTTTTTCCAAAATCGATGTCCACCCTGAAATCCTACAAACCAAACACAAAAACACATAAAACCCACTAACATCGCAATGAGAACATAGAAAATTTCAAGTTTTAAGCAAAAATATTTTATTTTAATAGCACATTAACACCCTCAACTTAAAATTGTTACTTGTCCTCAAGCGACAGACTCAATAGATATAAGTAGCACAACAACACACAGACCTCAACCTAATCACATATATTACATCAAACTAAAACATAGATACCCACACCTAATTCCAAAAACACAATCAGATGGCTATCTAGCAAACCAATACAGACTAATGCATGCAACAATACAACATGAAAAGTGAGGTACTATCAACAATCCATAATCACTGAATAAGTCTAACGCTAATAATGTAATGCAAATGCCCTCACAAAAAAAGTCGCATATCTCACCCTTAATGATGTTTTTGTGTATAATCTTGGGACTATACAAAATAACTCACTCTTACAAAAGATATGCATGTACCATGCCTAATAACATAGGCTTGCCCCTATATTCATGCCTTTGACTACTTGGACTACTTTAGGACTTTATGGGCTTATAACATAGGCTCAGGGGGCTTTGATATGATATTTTGGAAACATAGTGACTAAAAGACCTACTTGACACTACATTTTTTCTACACTTTTGCCCTACCACCAGTTGTTACTTTTACTCCATTCTCTCGTTTTCTCCTATTTCAAGTTGGGTACTTCCTTTTAATTTTTTAGCCTTTTGCATTGCTCTTACACTTTATTTTTCTTTTTAGCTCATGACTAAGACATCACTTATTTTTCTTGCACAAATATATGATTTTTACTCTTTTTCCATATATCACTAACTTTCCCCCTCATTTTGTATTTTACCCTTACACTAGCCACCCTCAACTTAGGCGTTTAGCTTGAGTTGAGGTGCATATTATCCATTCTCAAAAGCAAGACCATTTTTGGTAGCCACCCTCAACTTAGACTTTTTTGTCTCAATCAAGGTGCACAATGTTCAAGGAAGGACCAGGGCCAATTTCAGGATTTCACAACTAATAAGGCTAGGTTATTTAGGTTTTTACAAAGAATAGATACATGTTAGGCTCAAACATTAGGATCAAGGGATATTCTGCACATTTGATTAGTCATTTAAGCTAAGTGGAGTTTTAAGAACAATGGCCTAAGACCCTTTCCTAATACTAACCTATAGTCTAACTTAGAGTAATAGGGCAACTTCTGAATTGACACACAATATGAATTTAGCAATTAAGCTCACACTCATATGGCACCAATTACATTATCAACAAAAGACTTTTATATCATGCATCTTATCTCAATTTATCCTCACTAATCAGAACAAGCATTCAACACACTTAAACATGCATGGTTGCTATCTAGACTAACTAATTAAAATTTAGTGGGTATCACTTTTCACAAAAAACACAAAAATAGGTACATGCCATTGATATCAGTACTATATATTACACATACTACCTAAACATCCTAAACATGCCAATTCAACAAAAAATTAAATATCAATGAAAAAATAGAATACAAGCAAGAAAACCCCTAGGATTCAAAGATTGGGGTAGTTATGGACCCAAGCTACTCAGACTTCACTGAGGCCCATAACTACCCATACCCCATTGAAAAAGAGGTGCATTATCCTCAATACGCATAATCAAAACAAAATAAAGTGCAGGGGTCAATAGGCATACTTGGTTGCCTTAGCACCAATGTATAGCTAAGTCTAGCCACCCTCAACCTACGTGATGGCCTCCTCAATAGAAGCACCATGATCAGAGGGGCCAGCACCCCTCACCTGCTAGAGGTCATGATTCTGTCGTATCTTTTCCTCATTTCTCGGCTTCCTCAAGATAAGCTAGAGATCCTTCTGCTCAATCAGCCCTATATAAAATCATACAAAATTTGGATCATCATCCAAATGGGGCCTTTTCCTATGGAAAAACTGTATGTGCTCCTCAGAAGTAAATTGTATAACATCTTGACTTTCTCACCTGATCGAGCTCATGAGCCAGTCATCTCTCCTCCTCTTGTCTTGACTTCCTCAAAACAAGATTGTGTTCCTTCCGCTCAATTAGCCCCATATAAAATCGTATGACATCTGGATCATCATCTCTGAGTGGCCTATTCTTATGGAAAGATTGTGTATGCTTCTCAGGAGCAAATAGATCTACCTCAAGCACCAGGAGTGTGGTCTCTAATAATATCATCGGTACTACCAGTGCTACTATTATATTGACTCTGAGTGCTGGATCTCCATCTGGATAGTCGTCATATCTACTAGTCTGGTTGTAGTCAAGCTCTATTGGACCTATGGCAGAAAGATGATCCTGAATAGCAGCTGCTTGCATGCTACCCTCTGACTCTAAAATAGCTTGGAGGACCCAAGGCTTGATCTGCTAAACTAGTTGAGTCAACTGCAACTCATTATATGATAATCTTTACACCATGGCTTGCATAGATAATGTGAAAATGTAAACTATACCCGTAGGTGCAGTATATGATGATGTGCCATGTGGTGCAAAAGTGGTAGTAGTAGGCCTTTTTTCCTTATCTGCCTTGATCTATGGGGGCCTCTCCGATGGTTGGAACCTCAGGCGGTGGCACTGGGGCAAATATCTCTAGCATAGAAGTAGGCTGGTGTGGTACTCGCCAGAGTGCAATTGGGTTCTCCTCAGCCTTGATCAGGTTGGCATCCAAGGTACGCTAGACCTCGATAAAATGAATCCAATTGGTGTAGACTCTCTACCCCTAACTCAAGACAAAGTTTGTAGATTGAGCATGGAAAGAGGAAGGAGTTGGAACTCTTCAAGGTAGCCTCGTGGATTTGCTCAGTGATAGGGCAAGCCCTATCTATCTCATAGCCCGCTTATATGCTAGTAACTAGCACTACATGCTCCGGCGTTAAAGTATTATCTAAAAGTATTTATTGGATGTGTGATCTAATAACCACCTAACAAAATTTGGCAGGGAAACTGAGAGAAGCCTTGACAATAAGATCTGAGTGAGTGGCTACCATGCAAGCTCTAGATCCTGCTCAGCAATCAAACCGACCACCCATCTCATCAAGTCGGCTCTGCGATCGACATCTCTTATTAGGGTCACATCCCTGGTCTAACCCACTCTATGGTCAAATTTCCTATAGATCTAGGGGCAGGGAACTCGAGCCTAAATAGCATATGACAGATGGTGGTCTTCGAGATGTCTACATGTCGACCCCTCACTTTAGTCTATGTTAGTCTGGGCTAAGTGAGGGGCTTCTTCCCCTTGGGAAGAGTGATCTAAATGGTGGGTACATATGATGTATAGATCTCTCTCTCACCTAGTCAGGAGTACCTTTCAACCAATTTAGTTAGCCACTGGAGCCCACAGTTAATCATAGTGTGCTGGAGATCGAGACATTATCTAATCTGGCTGAGATGACTCGGGGCTCCTCATAAATGAAACTACTTGGCTTTCCTCACTCTGTAGTTTGCATATCCTCTATATAGATGTCTTTCATACCCATAACACACTACCGACTAGTAAGAGCATTTGGTGAAGATAGTGATGCCAACGGTGCAGTAGAGGACTCTATCTCCAACTCATTATCGAATCTTGACTCTAAACTGGACTCCTCTCTGGACAAATTCATTTAAATAGAGGTTCTCTGGTCATAGTCTCCCTGATCAGATTAGGAGTACGGACAACGAGAGTTGGGTCTGCCCAGCTCTAGCAGCAGCCCTTATCTATGGTCTGTTAGCCTCCGGGTAAGGTCGAACGCTAAGATCCTCTAGTTATTTACTTGGTGTGGGGGTTTACTCATCCCCTGAGGACTCATATCTAAGCCTCCTCTATTGGCATTAATTTTCTCATGTCTTGCTTTCGAGGCTAAAGTACCTGAAACATAGATATTTATGGACCTTGGTTAAACCCATAGATCAGAAATTGAAATGCAAAAATGACTCAGACTTAGTTGTAGAAGGGTCTACAAAAGAACATCTACGGGCCGTAGTGGAAACTAAGAGACATAGAAGGCTTTTGTAAAATAGTGTTCACAATTTTTTGTTTAAAGGAATGGTAT
>JAOTQJ010059351.1:0-13319 GCA_025642045.1 Solanum sejunctum | reverse complement strand
ATTCATCCCCGAATATGTTAAAGGCAAGATCTAAGGAACATACTACATGTACCACATACAAAAATGCAATATATGCATCATGAAAATTTTTAAATCATGTTTCAAATAACATTTATAGTGCAACTTTATAATCACATACTTATGCATACATAATATGAACATGACATGCAAGGAGTATTCCTAAATAGGAAGGTCTTAGTACCTCCAGCTTCATTAGAATGAAAAAGATAGGGGTATCGTTTCTTTATATAGAGCTTCAAAAGGAGCCATTCCAATGCTAGGTAGGAATGAGTCGATCTTCGACCCTATAAGTCATTTTAATAGGTAGAAAGTGAGTTGACTTCGTCATTCTTATCAACAATAACCCAAATTGATCAAAGTACTTCCTGATCTTTGGTAACCCAGTCACAAAATCCATATTGATTTCTTTCCACTTTCAAGTAAAAATCTTTATATCTTAGGCTAGGCCACCTGGACTTTAGTGATCGGCTTTGAGTTATTGACAATTATGGCAACCAACTACAAACTTGGCAATATCCTTCTTTATACCACCCTATTAATATACCTCTCTCAAATCCTTGTATATCTTGGTAGAACTGGGGTGAATAGAATAAGATGAATTATATGCCTCATTCAACATCAAGTCTCTTAAGCCTCGACATCGGACATACATAACTTACCTTGGTACCTAAGGACGCCATCTCCCTCTTGGAAGAAAACTTCCACCCTTCCACCTTCACCAAAGCTTTCAATTCTAACAATATGGAGTCAAGTTCTTGTTTGGTTTTAACCTCTTCAATCAAGAAAGACTTAGAACCATCCACAACCTCCACACTTCCATGTTTGGCCTCACAGCTAACTGGTGAACTTCTCTTGCCAATTCTTTCTTGCTATCATAAATATGAATTGTACTCCCTATGGACACCCAACTCAGGGCATCGGCCACAATATTCGCTTTGTCCGAATGATAGTGCATACTCATGTAATAATCTTTAAGGAGTTCTAACCACCTCCTTTGTCTTAAGTTTAGATCTCTTTGGATGAACACATATTAAAGGCTCTTATGGTCAGTGGACACAGCTACATAAACCCATATAAATAATAATATCATATCTTTAAAAAATACCACAGCCTCCAATTCAAGATGATGGATGGGGTAATTGCTCTCATGCACATTTATTTGCTTAGCAGCATAGGCAATGACTTTGCCATTTTGTATTAATACACACCCCAAATTAATACTAAAAGCATCATAATACACTACAAAACCTTCTCCAATAAATTTTTTAATTGGTCCTTCAACTCTGTCAACTCTGCCTAAGCCACATAGTAAGGAGGAATAGAAATAGGTTGTGTATCGAGGAGGAGGTCTACCAACTTCTATCTCCCTTTTGAGATGGACACCAGTAAGTTCATTGGGAAAGACATCAAGAAACTTATTAACCATCAAAACTGACTCAATAGAAGGGACTTTATACTCAATATTCGTAACCCTTAAAGTATGGTATATGCAACCCTTAAAAATCAACTCCCGAGACTTAAGACAAGATTGAACCTACCCTTAACCACCAAATTATGACCTACCCACTCAAGTTCGGGTTTATTAGGAAATTAGAACCTAACCTTACTGGTTCTATAATGAATAGAAGCATGATACATATGCAACCAATCCATCCCAAGAATGATGTCAAAATCTATCATGCTAAGTTCAACAAAATTACAAGTGAAGACTTTATGCAAAATATACATAGTATAACCCTTATAAACTCTTTTAATAATAATGGACTCACCAACAGGGGTGGACACTTCAAAGAGTTCATGCAGTAAATTAGGATACACATGGCGTCTATTAGCATGGCATCTAAGTATGTTGGGTTTCTTATTTAAGTAGTTATAAATCCATTTTCCATCATATAGTATAATGCAAATTGACGAAAAAGATCATGCCAAGACATTCGATCAAGGAGTTTGGATGGCTAAATGTGTAATATTGTTGTTAGGATAGGAATGTATTATGATGATTGTGATTCTATGACTAATAGTGATGGTCTAGTTCTTGATTGTCCTTAATACTTTTTGTTGAGATGATTTAAGATTCTTATGAAGTTTGTATTTAAAGAAATTATTAGGTTATTGCTAGATCCAGAAGTTAGTGATAATTAAAAGGGTCGACTGTGAACTATTAATATGTTTATATGTGCGTGTTCATGTTCATTGTTCCCTATGAAATAAAAGACTAATGCATATTCATGTTCATAAAAAAAATCATTTACTATAAAAGGACTTTACATTGGCAATATCATACAATGAACTTGTTGATTTACTTGTACTTCAACTAGGGTGATTGCATTATAGGTGATGATTTAATATTCTTATTTGTGTTATATATACATGTTAACTACTTCATAGTACTTCTTTCATGTATATAAAAATGGAGATAATAAAATAAGTTAATTGATAACCTCTCATAATCTTATTACATGCAATAAATCTATTATTTTAAATTTGGTCTGTTGTGCATTATTTATTGTGGATATGATTATGATTGCAATTGTGCGATGGGATGTCACATTTTGACAAATATTAGATAAAGCATCATATTCTGATATATTATTAAATTGAGTGTTACATTTTAACATATTATTGATTTGGGTATTACATTGTGATACATTATTGAATTAGATATCAAATTTATACACATCATTGGATCAAATGTCATATTTTGACATGCTAATTATCAAATTGGTGTCACATTCAGACATGCTAATAGTTTGGGTGTGAGTTCCATGAGAGAGCTATTGTTCATTGTTATTTATGAATCAATATGATTGTATATGCAATAATATATCATGTTGTTCTTTATTATTATGTTAAGATGGTGACTTTAATGATGCCTGGTATGCTGAGGATCAAGTGGAAGGATTCTAGTGGTTCCTATCCTAAAGAGGGTTATTTCCTATTTTGAGCTTAGAAGTTGATTGATAGAGGTTGTTTTCTTGTCTTTAATTCGAGATACTTATATTGAGCCACTAGCTATGGATTCCATTCCCCTAGTATAGGATTTTATTGATTTGTTTCCTACTAGCCTTCCAAGAGTTCCTCTTTAATAGGACATTGATTTCACCATTAATGTAGAGCTAGGAACTAAGCCCATATCTATTTCATCTTATCATATGGTTCTAATTGAGTTGAAAGATTTAAGGAGAAACTTCAATATTTGTTATGTAAAGGGTTTATCCCCAATGTATCATTATGGGGTTTCTAATACTGTTTGTGAAGAAAAAAAATAGTTTGATTGGAATTTTTATTGATTAAAGGCAATTAAATAAGGTTACTATCAAGAACAATTACCTTGTCCTTTGTATTGATGATTTATTTGACTAGCTTTAGGGTGAGGCTTTATTTTCTAAGATTGAGTTAAGGTCTAGGTACTATCATTTGAGGATCAAGGCATTTGATATTTCTAAGATAGCTTCTTGGGCCAAATATAACCATTATAAGGTTCTAGTAATATCTTTGGGGCTGACCAATGCCACTACAATGTTTATGGAGCCGATGAATAGAATATTTTGACTATAGCTAGTTTGGTTTGTTATTGTTTCCACTGATGACATTTTCATATCTCCGAGACTGAGGCTTATCATGACAGACATTTGAGAATTGGGCTCTGGTAGTTAAGAGAGGAGAAATTATGTGCTAAGTTCTCTAAATATGAATTTTAGCTTAGTTCAGTAGCATTTTTGGGACTTGTGGTGTCCAAGGAGGTCATCATAGTAGTTTCGTCTATGATTGAGGCCGTTTGAAGATGGACTAAGTCAATTTTAATATTTAGAAATTTACATCTTTATGGGTTTTGCTAGATATTATCGATATTTTGTTTAGGACTTTTTCACCATAGCAGCTCCATTAATCAGGCTTACTCAGAAGAATATTACAATTCATTGGTCTGATGAGTGTGAAAAAAACTTTCAAAATCTCTAGGTATTATTGACTACTGCACCTATCTTGACCTTTCCTGAGGAGAATATTGATTTCACCGTATATTGTGATGCATCATAAGTCGGATTAGGAGGTGTCTTGATGCATAAAGTGAAGGTGATTGTCTATGTCTCTAGAAAATTCAAGGCACATGAGAAGAACTATGTCTATGCTTCTAGGCAATTCAAGGCACATGAGAAGAACTACCCTACTCATGACATAGAGTTGGTTATGGTTGTCTTTATTTTGAAGCAGTAGCAATACTACCTTTATAAGGTTCATTGTGAGATCTTCACTGACTATCAGAGTTTATAGTATATTTTAAGTCAAAGATACTTAAATTTGAAATGGAGGAAGTGGATTGAGCTTCTAAAGGATTATGATTTGACTATTCTATACCATCTAGGAAAGGCCAATGTCGTAGCCGATGCACTGAGTAGGAAGGCTTCCAACATGGAGAGTCTTGCAGCTATTCATGTAAAAGAGCAGCGTTTTGCTAAGGATGTTCGTGGTCTAGCTAATGGCTTGGTGAGATTACAACTTTTGGACAAGGGTGATGTACTTACTTTTCTTGAGGCTCGTTCTTTTTTGATGGATCAGATTTATGCTCGACAGTCCAAGGATAAGAAATTGTGTGTCATTCAAGACAAAGTATCTAGAGGGGAGGCTAAGGAAGTCGTACTTGATTCTAGTGATGTTTTGAGGATTAGGGCCAGATTTATGTGCCTAAGGTGGGTGACTTTATCAAATTGATTCTCGAGAAGGCTCATTGTACTCATTATTCTATCCACCATGGGGCAACAAAGATGTATCATGACCTGATTCAACATTATTAATTGTGTCATATGAAGAGGGATATATGTAAGTTGGTGTTTAACATTTTAGTAGGTCAAGTGTAAGCACTCAAGGCTTGGTCGTGAGTTTCGGAGAATGCCCATTCCTATATAAAATGGGAGTGAATTACTAGGATTTTGTAGTGGGTTGCCCCACTACTATGGTTGGTTATGCCTCCATTTGAGTCATTGTGGATTGGTTGACTAAGTCTGCTTATTTCATTTTGGTAAAGCTTAAATATATAGAAGAGAAGTTGGTTTATATTTGTATTAGTTAGATTGTTAGACTTTGTATGGTGCCTATTTTTATTATTTCTAACTGAGGTTCATTGTTTACTTTTGATTTTTAGAAGGCCTTACAACATGAGTTAGGTACTTTATTGGATACGAGTACAACATTTCACCCCTAAATAGATGATTAGTCTGAAAAGACCATTCAGGTGTTAGAGGATATGGACGTGTGTGATTGATTTTAGTGCCAAAGAAAATCAGCATTTTTCTTTACTTGAGTTTGCCTACAATGACAGTTGTCATTCCAATATCTAAATGCTTTTTTTTAGGACTTGTATGGTCGGAGATATAGATCTCCTATCGGTTGGTTTTATTTAGTTGTGTTGGATACTACAGATACTGATTTTCTTAATTATCCCACAAAGCACGTACAATTGATTCAAAGTTTATTACTGACAACCGAGAGTTGCCAAAATAGTTATACCAATAGAAGAGCTTGACCCTTAGATTTTATGGATGTTGACTATGTATGGTTGAGAGTCTCTCTCATATATGGTTTCATGAGGTTTAGGAAGAAGGGCAAGCTTAGCCCTAGATTCATAGGCCCTTTTGAGATTCTGAGTCGAGTAGTAGAGGTGGCCTATAGATATTCTTTTCTACCTAGTCTACATCTGTGCATTCAGTATTTTCTATTTCTATACTTCAGTGATATGTATCTTATGAGTCTCATGAGATCTCTTTTAATTCGGTAAAGTTGGTCAGAATTTGATTTATGAGGAGGAACTAGTGATCATTCTAGACAGACATGCCTGTAAGCTCAGGACCAAATATATTGCTTCAATATAAGGTTCAATGGCGTTATTGACCCGTGAGAGAAGCGACTTAGGAGATCATATTTGACATGATGGCCTATTATCCTCATCTCTTTAAAGCTTCAGGTAGGTTCCATGTTTGAGATGATCATATTATTTGTGGTGGATGATGTAATGGCTCTAAAAATTATTTTTTATGAAGTAATGACTATCCCTCTCAATAGTCGCCCCAAGTCAAATTTGATCTGTTACGATATTTATTTTGAAAATTCTATAAAAAGTTAAAATTTTGGTAAAGTGTGGAATTTTAAAATCTTAAGTTGCTTAATATTGATTTTTGGTGTTTCTAGAGTTTTGAGTCTCATAATAAAATTTTGTCAATTTCATTTGTTTCTGAATGTTGAAATTGGTCGAGGAGAGTTGTTGAAATCAAATCTAGAGTTGTTTTATTGATTTGAGGTATGAAGTTGAAAATTAAGTTAAAATTTAATAAAAGTTTGACTTTGGACAATGTTTTGAGTTCAGATGCTTAAATTGAATTTCTGATGGTTCTGTTGGATTTATGAGGTAAGATAAGCTCTAGAACAAGCTTATAATTTTTGGGCGTTCTGAATACATTTTAGTATGTTAGTATATTAAGTTTTCCTAATTGAGAGTTGGATTTCAAGTCAAGGAGACCTATCTTGACCTCAATTTTGATTTTCATTGAGTTTAGAACGTCAAATATGGTAGAAATGCATATATGATTTGTGTGTACATATTTTTGGATGAATCTTGAGGATCCTTTCTATGATTTTGTTCCTTGTGAATTGTTGATATTCGGCGCACAAATCTTTTTTTGCAGTTGTGCAGCCCCCTCCCATATTTGTGAAGGTATGTCCCTCTGTAAATAGCATTCACGAAGCCTAGGGTCGCAATCAAGGAGGATCAAGTAGATTGACCTCTACGTTCGTGAAGTTCTTAGACAATCATGGAGAATATTGAATGTTGTCTTCCACATTCGTGGGCATTAGGCAGTGATCGCGGAGAGTACATTTTGCTTAAAAAGTGACTTTTACAGAAGTCAGGTATTAGCATATTTTTATCATTTTTAGACCTTGGGAGCTTGAGAGGGGTGATTTTTTATAAAAATTTCATTAGGTAAGTTACTTTGAGTTAAAATATTCATTACCTATTGATTATATCTCTTTTTTAACATTAAATTAGTGAATTTCAATTCGAGATTTTTTTTTATGAATTCAAGCTTTATAAAAATAGTGATTTTGAGTTGGTTCTAGATTTTTACTAATGCGTTCCTATTACCTTTAGAAACAATTTCATTCAAAAATTTAAAGATTTCAACTTTATTTTCTGATATTGAATTTTTGTCCATTTTACACATTTTCCTAAATTTCGTGATTTTGGATTTGTTAGTCTTGAAATTTAATTGTGAATCATTATTTGACAAGATTATTTTATTCTAAATACTATTAAAAAAGGGAAGGATCAAGTGTTGGAGTGATTACTTGATTTATCGTGATAAGTAGATTTCAACCTTTGTTGAGATTATTAAACCTTATATTTTTCTTCTTTTTATGTTGGAGAGTAATGGGAATTCTAAAATGGGTGAAGTATCCATGAAAACTATAGTGAAGTAATAAAATGGCTAAGTGTTTGCTTATTTCAACTTAATTCAGTACTGAGAATTATGATTGTTGATATTAACTTGAGTGGTGATAAGTATTTGATTAATAGAATTTATCCTTATATCAAGATAACTGAGTGATGATGTATCCCTCGTTGATGAAAAAATTATGATGATGGATTCAAATATTGAATAAAAGTTGAGGAAATTGTTGATATGATTGTGGAAATATTGTGATTGCTATATTGATTCACTTATGGAATAATTTTGATGATATTGATGATTAATTTATCAAAGAAACTCTATAAAGAATGTGACTCATTGTTGAAGAATCTTGATTGAAGATGACATATCAATTTACGAAAGAGATTGAATAATCATGTAGAGCCCATCATTGAAGAATTTGATTGATGATAATGATATTACTATTAAAGAAAATGATGATGGTGATTGACTTGAATGGTGATGATATGAATTGCTTGAACTCATTGCATACACTCATGCTTTATTTGAAAGTGCTTATCTATGTTGTATTTAAAGCTTGACTGAGTTCCACTATTTGATGAAAGTCGATCAAAAATGGTTATGACTTGATTGAGTAAGTAATTGAATAAAGGTGTCAAGGTTTTTACTGGGCAATATTGATTGTTAAGACCCTTTTCAATGATTGAGGTCTCTTCTAATGAATGTATTGATTGCCAAGGTCTTTTTAGTGATCGAGGTATCTTTCGGTGAAATATCAACTATCGAAGTCTTTTTGACGGCTAAAGTCGTCTCAGGTGACTGTATTGTCAAGGTCTTTTTCAATGATCGAGGTCTCTTTTGATGAGTACATTGATTGAAGAGGTCTTTTTCAATGGCCAAGGTCTCCTTCGATGAGTATATCGATTCATGATTCATGTGTGGCCTGTTATGAATTCTGATCTAATTATATCGGTGGATGTGTATTATAAGATAAACATGCAGCATGGATATTTGACATTACACTGCATCATCTTGCACCTCATTTCATGCTATTAATGTGGATATTGGTATGAAGTTTTGTATTGATGATTTAACTCTGTACTGTGAATTGTTGTATATGATTTATTGTACATACTGTGTTACTTGGGGTATACATTGTATTTTATGTATGTTGACTTTTCCGAGTATAGGTTGTGGTTTTGGAAGTTTTGTTGGTCTGATGAGAATACTTATGTTTTTACTCTCTACTTGTGGATAGAATCTTCTTGCTAGGGTGTTGCTCGATACTCACCTTTACTTCTACACTTTCTTGTAGGTTGCGAGCCCAGTTCCACATGATCGTTTATTCATACTCTTGTACCAAGCTACTGGATCGATTGAGAAGTAGCAACTTATCCATTTCCGCACACTATCAAGGCTTGTGTTTACTTTATATTGTTTTGTTTTATTTTTGAATCAAAGAAAATCTAGACTTGTAAATTTTCTTTCAAATTTTAATTTTATTATATTTTTATACATGACACACCAGTCTTGGAATGATTTTAGATTGTGACATCTCCCTTGTGTTCTTATCATTTATATAGATTGTTACTTTGTTGTATCTTCCATTTCATTTTGTTATCTTATGGTTTAGACTGACTTATCTTTGTGAGTTATGGCAAGTGCCATCACCTTAATTTGGGATATTGATATTTTATTAGCAAAATTTACATAAATTTCATAGTGCAAAAAATAAATTATATTTTATACCTATTTTTTGCTAATATACAAAAATTCCTAAAATATGACCAATCCGAATCCATTCCAACACACGTGATACATGACAAGTGACATAATAATTAATTATTCTATTATGATTAAAAAAGAAACAAAATATAAATATTAATATAAAATCCCAGAAATCACACAAAATCACATTGATTTCAATTTCTCCCGAATCATAAACAACTCCAAACAATTCAAATTTCAAATTTTCTTCTCTCACATCTCCCTCAAATCATCCTAGATTCAAACAATCAATAGAGTTGACGACACCATAATGGTTAGCATTGCTTCCAGATCCAGGGACGTCATTTTCATCGACATTGAACGAGTGGTGATTTTGACATTTGTGCTCTACAAATTTTCAATGTATCATGAATACATATCTTTGAATTCCATAAAAATATATATCTGAATAACAAATTCATAACAGCAAGCATAAGGTAATACACAGCAAAATGCAAAAAGTATAAATATGTATCAATGTCCCAATTAATACTTTTAAATGTGAATCAACTACATAAAAAAAACTATATAAGCGTTATATTACAACTCATTACATTATACTTATGAATCAACCAGAATATTTATGTACAATAACATTATTAAAAAGAATGGACATGATTCATAACAACAAAAATGTGTATTGTACTGTGTGATACATCCAACTATTTCATGCTCTATGCAACTATCATTACGATGATACAATGACTATATTTAGTCTAATAGATTCATCAATCATTACCAATGAACATAAGATGATACATACTAAAAATGCACAAAGTATACATATGTATCAGACACACAGTAATCGTTTTGTGTACGTACTAAATATATATAAAAATATACTACATATATACTAACCCATGAATCAATGTATCAAACTATTTCAGGCTCTATACCAGTATCATTAGCTATGATACAATGACTACATTAAAGCCAATAGATTCATCAACTCATACAAGTGAACAAAAGATGCTACATATTAATAATGCATCATATTATACATACTAGCCACATAAATCACTATAATGTGTTTTTGAATAATCCAACAAATTTGAGAATGATGATTAACTAACAAGTTTGTAAATTTCAGAGGGTCAAAAAGTTACGACGTTTGATCTTTTTTCTCACCTTTTCTTTAAGCTTTTGAAACTGGAGGATTTAGTACTTCATCCATCTTTGAGTTGACTTCTATTTTCTTCATGACTAGTAAATCATGAATATGTTTGGATTTGTTTCATGAAGAGATTCATCATCAACATTATAAATACCATCTCCAATAGCTTCTACTTATCCTAATTAAGTGGGTCCAATACTAAAAGATGAAGGATTATCCATATGTATTAATATTATGAATTAAAATTGACAATGATTTTCTTCGGTGAAAAAGAATTTGTATGAAGTTGAAGAGAGAAACATGAAGTTAACCCACTTTTTTTGAAACTTGAAATTGAAGAAGAGAGGGAAATAAAGTCGATTAAAATTGAAGAGAAAGAGGAAACAACTGATGCAGCATGAGCTTAATTTTAGGAAGAAATTTAGGATTGTTGAGAAAAAGGTGATAATGGTATGAAATGTACCTTATGATAATAGGAAAAGAGGGATTATGGATATGTTTAAAAATGATAGAGAATATTGAGAATATGTTAAAATAAATGATGTAGTTTAGTAAAAATTCCATTTTGGTATGATCCTGAGGTCTTTTTTTTTTTGTATTTTCCTTTTAGGTCGCCTTAAAAAAATGTCATCTTAACCATACTTGAAACAATTTAACTAAATTATCCTTTTATTCTTAATAAAATAACTATTGGCCACACATAATTATGAGCCATACTATATAAATCTTGAATATCTAATTTGAAAATACAAATTTATTTCTTTTATAAAACTAGTCCAAAACATATATTTACTAATTAATATATTTTTAAATAACAATCTATATTTTAAATATTTAATTTAATATAATAGCATTTATAACTCTTATTTGTCTAATATAAATTTTTAATTTTACATAATTATTTTTTATTATTAAAATTTAGTATACCTAAATAACACAATTATAATTACATTATAACAAACAAACAAGTCACAATAACTACTAAAATAATAATTAAACATCCTAAAAATTACACCAATTCCAAATATTTTAGTGGACAAGTTTTATAGTCTCTTTCACTTTCATGTTTCCTGAACAATTCACTTTTTGTCTATTTTGCTTAGCAGTAATAAATGTAAAATTACATAAAACCTCTCACATTCAGCCGCGTTTACTTGGTGCGCACACAAATTATTCAAGGTTCTCGCTATCCCTTCTAACTAGGATATTTAAATAGTATGAATTTGGGAACTTCATAGTTATTCCGCCAGCAATAAACACTCACCTAGCTTGCTAATCATTTGACAAACACAATTACTAAAACAAGACTCTTAAAGAATATAACATCTCCCAATAAAAATAGACAATTATCCTCTTCAAGTCGTAAACGTTTAAGGTCCCACCAAAAAAATTAACGGTATGGAAATAGACGGACATCAAGACGCCAAAAAAAGGAAACACCCATCAATGATCTACCTTTCTACAATAGTTAGGGACTAAAAAAATTACATGACATATAATAGCTCTGCCTATTGCTATTATGACGCCCCGCCCGATTTCTGCCCCAAAAAACAGTGCAGAAATGTGTCATACGCGCCCCGGAAGACCCAGGAAGCTTCCAGAGCCATTAGAACAGTAAAGCAGCCGTTGGAACAGTGATCTGGTCGTTGCTATAGTGATCTAGCCATTGGGAGGGCCTTAGTGTAAATATTAATTACACATTGGCCCTTAGAGAGTTATATATAGGAGGGTCATTTGCATATGTTAGGCATCAAAGGAAAGCAAGAAAACATAGAGGTTAGCAAGCAAAACATTGTATAGCTTTCATATTCTCTAATAAAGAGTTCTTTCTTTGTTCCTCCAAATATTCGAGTTCCTTCATAGTCTTTTACTTAGTCTTTCAAAGTTCCGCAAAGCATTAGAGTCAAGCTGACTAGCAACTTGAGCGTTAAAAGTTTGCTAGGCCTCACGGTTCGTTGGAATTACGACCAAGTCCGTGACCATTGGTATCAGAGCCAGGTTCGAAGAACATCAAGAGGAATGGAAGGTGAAAGTGAGATCACCCAAGTTGGCAAGGAGAAATCCAGGAGCCAAAGGTCTCGATCCAGAGAGGCCGTCACGGAGTTTGAGACACGGCTATCCAAAGTGGAATTGGCCATAGCCGACGGGCAGGAGAAGTTCAAGGAGGCTGACCAGAAGTTCGAGGTCAAACACGGCCTAGATGGATTGCGAGAAGAGATGCAATCCGCCATGAACCAAGTCCTGGCCCAATGTCTCGACAGTGTGAAAGTTGTGGAGAAGACACATAAGGCAGAGATTTCTTCGATGCAGGAAGAGCTAGGGAGGCTTTTGCACAAGCTGGAAAGCACAGACGAGGAGCTTAGCTTGCGCAAAAGGGCTCTTGCCTAGGGGACTGCGACACGTCCAAAGAAAGGACTGCACCTTCCAAGTTGGATGTTCCACGGCCCAAACCTTACAAAGGGTCAAGAAATGCCAAGGAACTAGACAACTTCATCTGGAGCATAGAGCAATACTTTAGGGCGCTCACCATGACTAACGAAGCCCTAAAGTTAGATATGGCCAGTCTCTACCTTAAAGACACCACGATGGTGTGGTGGAAGAGACAGGGGGACATAGAAAAAGGCACTTGCTACATCAGCACATGGGCGAAATTCAGGGCTGAACTCAAGAAGTAATTCTACCTCAGCAATGTGGAAAAAGAGGCTCATGGCAAGTTGAGGCAACTTCAACACAAAGGAAGCATACGGGAGTATGTGAAGGAGTTTACTGAGGTACTTCTTAAGATCTCCGACTACCCAAATAAGGAAGCTTTCTTTGCCTTCATGGATAGGTTGCAAAAATGGGCAAGGCTTGAAATCCAAAGACAAGGAGCTCAAGACTTGACCACTGCTATCTCCACTGCCGAGTCCCTTATTGAGTTTAGGAAGCAGGAGAAAACCTAAACCCAAGGACAAGGGCGGCAAGGGGAAGAGTGGGGGAGACCTACATCGAGGCAA